>PVKY010008077.1:0-14374 GCA_004027775.1 Bradypus variegatus
CTCTCCTAAATACTGAATTCTAATGTTGTCCATAATGACCTAAATTGCATCTAATTTTTCCCCTAAGAAAGTGGGTAACTGCTGTGTCTGCCCAATCCCTCTTTTGGCTTTCTGTAGAACCACATGAAGATTGCAAGCTAAAAATAATGACTGTACAGTGGTTGTGTGGCTTTGCCTGTAAGCACACAGTCTAAACAGATACACATGTACACGGGCCCCCTGCACAATTCCTGGAAGCCAGCAGGTCTCTCTTGCTGGAAGAGAGTTAGAGGGGTCGGAGCCAGGTGCCATGTCCTCTCTGCAGCTTTCCCCTGAATCCACGCCCAGAAATTGCTTTCATTGCATTGAAGACAGAGGCATGTGTCTTAAGTAAATGTTACTTATTTTTTTTCCCTAAAAGTAGAATAAAGTACAGTTTGCTTGTTTTTAAACCACACCATATGAATTTTTAAAGTTTCTATCTCAACTTGAAAATAAGAGTTGCATGACCCTAGAGGAGTAGAATGCTGTCTTCCCTCATTTCGTTTTCTGCACCACACCCAGTGTAAAATGGTAAGAATTGCACTGTCTTCCTTCCCAAAAAACTGCTCCATGACAGGAGAGCACAGGGCCCATTCTGGTTGATATAATATAGCTGTTTGCTTAGATCAGCCATTTGGTCTCTGTGGGGTTAATTTTACCTGTCAACTTGGCTGAGTTATGGTGTCAAGTTGTAGCATGGAGGCATTTCATAGATGGGATCAGCATCTATAGTCGGTTGACCTGAACTAAAGATGAGCCTCAGTAGTGTGGGTTGGTCTGATTTAATCAGTTGGACATCTTAAGAAGGAGAACTGGGGTTCCAGGGATCAGAAGGAATTCTGCCTCAAGACTGCATCCTCCACTGCTCCCTGAGTGGCCAGCCTAAGGAATTCAGACTCAAGACTTCAACATTGCATGAGCAACTAAAGAAAAAATAGACAAATTGTATTTCATCAAAATTAAAAACTTTTGTGTGTCAAAGCACAGTACCAAGAAAGTGAAAAGACAACATACAGAATGGGAGAGAATAATTGCTAACTGTACATCTGGTAAGATTTTACTGTCCAGAATATATAAAGAACTGCTACAACTCAACAACAAAAAGATAAATAAACCAATTTTAAAATGGGCAAAGGACTTGAATAGACACTTCCCCAAAGGAGATACACACACGGCCAGTAAGTACATGGAAAGATGCTCAGCATCACTGGTCAGCAGGGAAATTAAAACCGCAATGAGATACCACTTCATACCCACTAGGATATGAAATAAGTATTTATTATGATTAGAAATAAGTAAGTAAATAAATAACAAGTATTAGCGAGGATGCAGAGAAACTGGAACCATTATGCATCATCGGTGGCATTGTAAAATAGTGCCGCCACTGCAGAAATCAGTGTGGAAGTTCTTCAAAAAATTCATGATAGAATTTCCATGTGACCCGACAATCCCACTTTCATGTATATAACCTAAAGAATTGAAAGTAGGGACTTGAAAAGATATTTGCACACCAAATAGCAGCATTATTCACAGTAGCCAAAGGGTGGCAGCAACCCTAGTGCCATCAGCAAAACGTGGTACACACACACACACACACACACACACACAGACACGTGCAGTGGAGTATTACTCAGCTGCAAAAAAGAATGACGTTTTGATCATGCTACAACATGGATGAACCTTGAAGACATCACGTTGAATGAAATAAGCCAGACACAAAAAGACAAATGTTTTATGATTTTGCTTATGTGAAATACCTAGCTCAAGCAAACTTCATAGAGACAGACAGATTACAGGTTACCAGGGCCCAAAGTTTGGGAGAGGGGAAAGGGCAGTTATTACTTAATGGGTACAGAGTGTCTCTTTGAAGTGATGTAAAAATTGGGGTAATGGAACTTGGCGATGTTAGCACAGTATTCTGAATGTAATTAATACCACTGAATTGTACACTTGAAAGTGGGAAAATTTGAGTAGGGGATATTGTTGTCTAAATGTAGTCATTGTAACAAACTGAAAGCAGATCGAAATGGAAAACATTGGAAAGCAGTTTCCACACAACTACGATTGGAATGCTCAGTGCAATTTATTTGCTCACTTAATTGCCGCTTCCAGCATGCCCAGGGCACGATGGCCGGGTCCAGGCACCCAGCACATCTAAAGGGGGCGGACACCCGAGTCCCTAAGGTCCCTGGCCGGAGAGCCACTGGACTCAGGTGAGTTCCTGCTGACGGTGGGCTCAGGCGGCAGATCTGATGCAGTGTTCGGGAGGCTCTAAAGCCAGAAGGGCAGCGAATCTCCCGGCACGGCCATTGCAGGTGGGCGTCAGGGTGACCCGCGTCCCTGTGCCTCAGCCTGAAGCTCCCCAGGACGGTGTCTGCCCAGGATTTTCAGAGGTGCCAGCCCGGCTAGCGTCAAGCCGGTCCGTATCGTTTATTTGCCCAACTGTCTAGTGATCACTTTTTACAAAAACATGCTTTTCTCAATTTGTTTACATTCTGTTTTGTGGTCAGCATGTTTACAAGTTTTGGGGATTCAAGATCATCAGTAGTATTTTAATATACAACATATATGTTACTACAACAGAAAGTTTAAAAAGAAAAAAGACCTCAGCGTCACTTTTACCAAAATTTCCAGCCTCCAGTCTGTCCTACAGGATTCAAACAGCTCCCACAAGTCTGTGAACCAATTTCTTACATAAATATCTTTAAATGTATCCTGTTCTGTTTCTCTGGAGAATTCACTAAAATTGGGTGCTAAAGAGAAAAATGGGGAATTAAAATGACCACTATCTATAGAAGAAAAATACGCTGATAATTTAAAGGGTTTAATCCCACCTTTCTTTCTCATCAATAAGCAAATTACACTCTACCTCCTCACTGCCTGTTTGGAACTGGAAATATCTCCTCATCCCAAGAATAAATAGCATTTAACCGTTACTATCAATTTAAAGAAAAATCACCCCATCTACATGCCCTGAAATAAGAGCTAGCTCCTTTAGAATGGGGTCCTTACTTGCTTCAGGGTTTTCTTTCTGGATCTTTTAACCTTGTCTGAGCGGACCTGCCAGATGGCAGAGAACTGCCACCCTCTTAAGAAACTAACGTGAGAGTAGTAATGGTTGTCGGAGAACCCCCATCCCATGCTCAGTATCATTCGTCATCGGAGGAATGTCTACTAAAACCACGATGAGCCACGACAATGGCAGAAATTAAAAGGGCTGACAATACCAAATGCCAACAAGGAGGTGGAGCACCTGGAGCACTCAAACATCGCTAGCAGGAGTGTAAAATGCAACCATGGTGGAGAAGTCTCTGGCAGTTTCATATTAAGTTAATCAAAAATCCCCGCATGACCCACATTCCCACTCCCAGGTGTTTACCCAAAAGAAATGGAAACATGTTCATCTGAATGACTGGTGCAAACATGTGTATTAAAGCCTCGTTCTTAATAGCCTCAAACTGGAAACCCAAATGTCCATCAATAGGAGACTGGATAAACAAAGTGCAGTATATTCATGCAATGGAATACTATTCAAAAACTTAAAAAGAATGAATTATGGATATATGCACCAAAGTGAATGAATCTCAAAAACATGTTGAGTAAAAGAAGCCAGGTTCAAAAGAATACGTACTCGACCATTTCATTTATATGAAGTTCCAGAATAGGCAAAATGTAGCTGTAGTGATGGAAATCAGGACAATGAGTATCTTTTGGGGGTGGGGATTGACTGGACTGGACACCAAAGGATTGTCTGAGGTGATCTTTTGGGGGGTGGTAGTTACATAGGTGTAGACAGTTATCAAAAACTCTTAGAACTGAATACTTAGGAGTTGTGCATTTTAGTGTGTTTAAATTATACACCCCTTTCCCTCCATTACACACAAGAAAGCATTGCCTTGTCCTCCTGGAGGGTGGATATGCTTGCTAAGAGCACAGGAGGATGCTTTTGTGAAATCCTTAACAGGTTACTATATTAATAACCCACCACTGACTTTTGAGTTTTCAAAATAGCAACTTCCAAGCTAAAACTACTGCATGCTTTCTGGACAAAAAAAAAATGACACAGCTCACTGTCAAAAAGAGTGTGTTTCTTTTGTATTCTTTCATGACACTACGTTTGTAGGAATGACGTTTTAGGGGTGGTGGTTTAATCGCCCTCACCGACACTCGCGATGGTGGGGAGGCTGTGGGTTCAGATCCGCTGCTGTGCAGGTGTACCCTAGACAGGCCAGTAGGCTGATATTTAAATACCAGGATGGGGTGGGGGCTGTGCACTTTTGGAGTTGGCGTCAATGTGCAGGATCACTTTGTTGTTTTTCTAAAAATTTATTTGCAGAACTTCACAGCCCCAGTCTAATCACACAGGGCTCTTCTGTGAAATGAGTGCTCAGTAGGATAATCTTTAAAAGGAGTTTCAAGGTACTGAGCTATCTTCCTCCTTTTTGGTAAATCTAGGCTTAAAATTGGCACCAGGCTGTAGGCATTTTGGATGGGGGAAGAGTGGGCATGAATGATTACAGGAAAGGAAGAACTGAATGTCAGCCTGGAATTTGTCTCCTTGCTGTGGCTAGATGGTGTGGTCTCGCTAAATACATTATTGAGCTAAGAATGTACTTTTCTGCTGCAATGCAGGACTAGCACCATCTGTCCTGTAAGCACTGAGAATTTGCATCCCCCCCTCCCAAAGGTGTATGCCACAGCCCACCTGCCCCTTAACTCCTAAGCACGTGGACTGGGCAGCCACCCTGAGCACATAAATTGGCAACTAAACTTGTCACCCTCCTTAAAACAGCACGCAGTCGAGAGAGAAGAGGATCTAGCATCTGACCTGCACAAAAATGGAAAACTAGATTTTCAGAACCTCACAGGCAAAAGTGGGGCTCCCTTGGCCTCTGACTGGAGAACACTTGAGGGGAGAAAGGCCACGGGTAGGGAGGGCAGAGGTGAACAGGCACAGATTGCAAGTACAAGTATTTATTCTTAGTCTCGTAATTATGGTTTTATTGTTGTCATTGGTGAGTGAAGGTGGAGGGGTTGGGGATTTTTTTTTCCTTAATGTATTTTTCTTTTGTTTGTGTGATTTTACAAGGTCTCCAAGTTTTCTTTTAAATTTTGAATGTGGTGCCTGGTGTTCTGGTGTTAAAGTCAAACTAAAAGGAGAGGTACACTGCAGAGGGGTTGGAGGAGGCTTAGGGACAGGACAATCTGGGATTGAATGAATCCTGAGGACTCTACTGTCTGGGGGTAGTTGCCAACTTAATTTCTTTTCTGTAAAATGGGGGCTGTGGAAGACTAAATGAAGCACTTCGTGGAAGTTCATGGTATATGGCGATGTACAGAGAAATCTCAGTTTCCTTCTCCCAACTGGGCTTTTGCCTTCTCCACCTTGTGCAGGTCAGATGTTAGATCCTCTTCTCTCTCGACTACTTGCTGTTTTAAGGAGGGTGACAAGTTTAGTTGCGAATCTGTGTGCTCAGGGTGGCTGCCCAGTCCACGTGCTTAGGAGTTAAGGGGCAGGTGGGCTGTGGCATCCAACTTGGGTGGGGGGGATGCAAATTCTCAGTGCACACAGGACAGATGGGTGCTAGCCTGCACGGCAACAAGAAGGAACGTTCTTAGCCCAACAAAGTACTTTGAGGCCACACTATCTAGCCACAGCAAGAAGGAGGCAGATTCCAGGCTGATATTCAGTTCTTCCTTTCCTGTAATCATTCGTGCGCACTCTTCCCCCAACCAAAATGCCTACAGCATGGTGCCAATTTTAAGCTTAGATTTACCGAAAAGGGAAGATACCTCAGTTCAGTACCCTGAAACTCTTCACTGTGGAGCACAAACATAAGTGTTGTTACCCAGCCCCAGCTACTCTGTCCTCCATCCTCCTTTTTTTTTCTTTTTTTAATGCAGCTTTATTGAACTATATGTACACACTATACAATCCATCCAATGCTTACAATCAGTGGCTCACAGTATCATCGCATAGTCGTGCATTCATCACCACTGTCAATTTTAGAACATTTCATTACTTCAAAAAAACTCCAAAACATCCCATACCCCTTATCCCCCATTCCTGACCCCTAGCATTGGTGTGGTGTATTTGTTACTGTTGATGAAAGAATATTAAAATATTACTGTTAAAATTAGTCCATAGTTTGCAATTGGTGCGTTTTCCCCCATATACCTCTCCTTGTCCATCCTCTTCCTCCTTTGAAAGCCTTTCCTAGCCTGTGTCCGTGTTCCCGGATCCTGGTCTGAGCACAGTGTGGCCTTTGTTTCTTGGGGAAAGAGGGGCTTGAGTAATTACTTGAATAATTAAGTATGTACTTCCAACTCTCCTTATAATCTTTGTGTTAATGTGAGGGGGGCTTTAATATCCAGCAGGGGAGGAGTTCTAATTACATTTTCCTCATTTCCCTCAGCAACTGAAGTTATCACTGAGTATCATGATCTATTTTAATTGGTACATTATTGATGATGTGAATTGGTGTTTAAAAACAATTGCACTCTTTGCTGTATGTACGTAGGGGGTGATCCCGTTCGTATCCCACTAGCACGGCTTTACCCAGCCCACCCTCCACAGGCTGAGCATCACCCACGTGTACTGAGAGCAAAACAAGCCCAGGTGCAGGCTTGGTTCCTGGGGGTCACTGCCAAGGAGGAATGTGCGTCATGTCTCAGGTGGTGCCACAGAGGGAAGGAAGGCCGGACCCCAGAAGGAAGTCAGCGAATCCAACCCCTTTGGTTTTCTTGCTGGGAGGAACTTTTAAATTTTTTTATCCTATAAGGTATGTTTTCTTTGGAATGAAGCAAGCAGGAAGCACGGCGTCTTCATTTGCGAGGGCTGCCCTCGTGAAGTCCTACAAATGGGGTGGCTTCAGCCAACAGAAGTTCACATCTTGGTTCTGAGACAACAAGCCCAAAGGCAAGGTGTTGGCCGCCCACCTGCCCCCCGTGGGGGGGATTCTCCCGGCTCCCGGCCGTGGCCTGCGGCAGGCCATGGTGTTGTCTGCCTCGCTCGGTCGTCACGGGGCCTTCTCTCCTCCGTCTGCCTGTGTTCAGTTCTCCTCTTCTTATAAAGACACCAGTCATCTCGGATCAGGACCCACCCTGTGCCATTGTGGCCTCAATTTAACCAACCCCGTCTTCAGAGACCCTGCTTCCAAATAAGGTCACGTTGACAGGACTGAGGGGAAGGACTTACACCTGTCTTTTGGGGGCACACAATTCAAGCTATAATATACAGAGAGCCAAGAAGAGATGCGAGAATGAAAATCTCCATTGGACCACCCTAAACACATGTGACAGGTAGAGGGGTGGGCCTGGGCTGTTTCTACTGTTTGAAGTCCTAGAATGTTTTCTATAAATTGAAGAAATACCATGCAAATCTCCACAGTTTACGGTACATATTGGTATATGTTGATTCCTATTCGATGCATATCACTTTTAGACGTAACACAAAGATGCAATACCTTGTGGGTGTAATGCATTTGGGGACGACATTTCAGGTTTAATTTTGAGCCTTGGGCCCATCAAACTTCCTTCTCCAAATCCCTCATGGCCATGGCAGGTCCCAAATCAGATGCTGTCCTAGAGCCTATATTTTTCGCATAGCAGTATCGTGACATCACCCCACAGCAACAGAGACAATCCTACCTCACTTTTAGTTGCAGCAAAGAAGCCCGTTGTGTGTAGGTACCAAAATATATGCAATAAATCCTCTTCATGGATGTTTACTTCTGATTTTTTTTGATGGTATAGCACTTCGGTGAATATTCTTGTATTTGCCTCTTTTCATATTTTTTTGTTCTTTTCTCTCTCTCTTTTTTAAATGTATTTCCATAGGATAAATTCTGGGAGGTGTGACTAATGGGCCACAGTGTACTCACAGAGTTCTAAGCTTTTAAATTATCCTTCCAGAAAGCGGGCAATCTCATTTTTAGAAAAGGAAAGCAAGTCCTCCAGTGCCAGGATTGGAGTTCAGCTCTTTTATCCCAAATCTCTCTGCTTTTCAGTTTAATTATCATTAAATACTGGGTAACCCCAGCAGGGTTGTGTGATGGAGTTCAGAGGCAGGAGAGATGGGGCGTGGTGCAGGCTCTGCCGGATGGGCAGGACGCGGGTGAACGGGGCTGGGTGTGGGGTGGGGAGGGGTGTGAGGAGAGGGAGCCCCTCGGGGCAGAGGGAGGGGAGCAGGGCAGCGGTGCGAGGGTGTGGGCAGCCTGGCAGCGGCCACGGTTCACATCCATTGGTGGGGTGAGCCTCGGCTGCCAGGTGGTGCAGCGGGAATCCAGCCCTGGCTGGGCAGCCTGGAGAGAGGCCCCTGCCCACAGCCCCCCTTGATTCACCAAGACCCACAAGGGCCCCCAGGTTGGTGAGGCTGGCCCCGGCCCCACTGCTGTCCCTCACTCCATCAGGCTCTCTCCACTTTGCAATGAAGTTATAGCCAAAGACATTGCAGTGGGACCAGATGCCTGAGGACTCACGAAAAGTCGGAGAGCATGAAGGGGTACTGTCACAGTTTGACTCTTGTCCCTCTCGCATAGTCCACCCTTTCTAGGCCGGCTCCAGGCTGCCTTTGTTTGCTCACGTGAAACCAGCCCTTAAGGAATCTGGACTCTCCGTCCCCCAGTTTCTCTTCAGAACAACCTTCTCCTGCCCTCTGTTTTACCCTAAATTCTCTTCCACTCCACATGTAACTAAAATCTAACTTGGCTCTACCCCTCTGTTCCTCAAAACCCTCTCTACCGGCATCCTCGCAGACGCCGTGGCTCACCCACCAGGAGCAAGGAAGCTTCCTCAAAGGCTTAGCTTCGAGCTCGGAATCACGCCCATCCACCCCTCTCTCTCTCTGGAAATTCTGTCTTTCCAGGCACGTGCCACTTGTCCCAAAGACACTTCTTTGAGAAGTCTTCCCAGCCTTCCAGCTCTCCTTTTAAATCCCATAGATATTTTCCTGCTACTTATGATATGCTACTGTGTAATGCGGATTGCACCACGTGATTTTAAATTCCACTTGAACCCATTCATCTTCCTCGTCCAGGCAGGGAGACGCACACCGTACTGCACCAAGTAGTTTTGACATGGATTCTGCTGAAGGGAATGAATGAGCAAGTGAGAGAAAATGAGTGGATGGAAAAATGAATGAAAGGAGCCTAGTGAGGTAAAATTCATTCCACAGGAATTTAGCAGCTCCAAAATAGGAGGGATTTTTGGAGAGCATTCTGATTGAAAGGGGGGGCTTGAAGCCCCTTATAAAAGAGGGAGAAAACAAGAATGGAGGTGAGAGTTGAGCTCCAGGGAGGAGCTGGCCTCTTCAGTGCCCCTTGACATGCGTGCCTGGCCTGTGTTTCAATGTCACTGAATTCAATGCTTTCTGCCGTTTGTGTGTGTGTTTGTATTATGGGTTGTTTTATGCTGATTAAGTTTATGTTTCTGCTATTTTTGAAAGCAAAAGTACAATATAGGACTCCCTTCTGGTTTTTTTGCAGGCAGCCATGGTACTGAGCTCAGCACACTTCTGGTTGGGATTAATTCTGGTGCCTACTGCATGTTTGATCGAAGACGTGGCATGGAGAGCGTAAGTTGAAAAATGAAGCAGGAGCCCTAAGTCTAGCTCATTTGCCCTCACAATTGTCTTTCACATCAAGCTGCACCCACAGGATCACAGGGTCGCTGAAGAAGCGGGAGCCCTGCCACCTGTTAGCGAGGGATGGTGTGTTTCCTCTAAACCTGTGCTTCGTCTTGATAGCAGAATATAGGCAGAAAGGAGCCCTGAGAGAGGTGTGGAAAGCTCTGGATGAATTTCGCCCTGGACCTAATTATAAGGAAGAGTTTCTAAATACAGATCCATTCCAGCAGGCCTAAGAAGTATGACTCGGAATTTATTTCCATTTATATCTAAAACCCAATGCTAAGTTGATCACAAACATGGCCTGGCTTTAGTAAATGTGCATGCATAATTTCAGATTGCAAATAATTCACAGCCAGAATCTTGCAATATAATTTTTCTAGAGCATCAGTTTACGGGTCTATAACAAAATTAATCACACATATGAAATTCTGATGGAGGTTAATAATAACTCATGCTCAATTTTTGCTTACATGTTTCAAAATGTATTATTTCTGAAATATGTTGTGTACAATGTAAAAGAAGCAACTAATTCCAAGATAATGTAAAATTTAATTTATTCCATGAGCAGAAGATGGACTACTCCAAATGAAATCATGTTGATTTTTGTTTGGGGTAGGCCCAGTTCTTCTTATAAATAGTTGCCAACTTCCCTGAAAATTGAGAATCCTAGTTTGCCTGTACTTTGGGCAAAGCATAATTATTTTAGGGCCCTGAGGTAGAGAATTGAGACTTTAATCCAAACTTTCCAGAAAAAGACACCAGATTGCATTTTTACCTCTCCCTTCCTCCCACATTGAATGAGAATTGTTCTTGCCTGGCAGTTAAAGATGTCTTTTGAAAAAGTCTTCATTTTGTCATTATCTTGACAACTGATGATACCTAATGCAGAGAAAGAAAAAAAAAGTTTTATAGCACATTTTGGTTTTCTTCCTTCCATTCACTAAGTTTTGCAACTGTTAGTTAAAATTAAATAGTTCTAATTTCTTAAGTGCTTTGATTTACCACTACTTCCTTTTTATCTCCTAAAACTGTGTTCTGTAAATAGAAGATTCAGAATCCTCAGAGATGAAATGATTATAGCAAGGAAAGTTGTTGTCTTCATCTACTAAACCAAAAGCACTATAAGAAGATGTTAGTTCTATTATTTTCTCTTTTAGCAAATAGCCCAACTGTGGCACAATAGATTACCTTACTGAATTTCTTTAATTTTGCAAGGTAATCAAATGCGTTTATATCAGATAAATATATTATAGTCTTAGCTACACACACCAAATTACTTTTTCCATTTAGAGTGATTAAGAATTAGTAACCTGCATATAAATTAGTCTTAGACTATTTTAATTCGACTATCTTAAATTAATAACTTTTTTTTTAATTGAGACTGAATATTTGTTAAGGGAGCCTTTTGTAAAAGTATCTTTTTACCATTTTAAAGAGAGTGTTTGCAGATGAGAGACTTCCTGTAACTCCTTGGCTGCTTTCTGGACCTTTTCCAATACATTCCAAGTAAAATTTCCCTGTCACCACAGAGCAAACTATCTATTCCCTCAAATGGGATCCTTTTTGTTTGTTTGTTTCCCCTGTCCCTGTAAAATTAACACCAATTTTGTTTTAACAAGGATAAATCAAATGACCCTGGCTCACAGCCCTGCCATATGGAAAGAGTAAAATGCATTTCCGTTGAGAGAAGCTTGCCAGACATAGCCGGAACAGGGACCGAGGCGAAAGTAGGGGGATGCTGGGGGATAGTGGGAGTTGGGGGTGCTGTGTGTGTGTAGTGCAGCTTTGTGGGCTGCCGCCTGCCCCCCTGCCCTATGGGCCAAGACAGGTCTCTAACCAGAAGTTGAGAGCACCTCGTCTTTGGGCTGGAGCCCCAAAGCTTCTGCTAAATACCACCTAAGTATTTGCCCAAACTACATGCTCAGTTCACCGTGTGCACTCAATGCCTACACTTACGGTTACCTCTCTCATCAGAAATAAGAATTTTTCCTTTGATCGTGGGGCCTATATCGAGACCTATCACCTCTCCTACTCTGAGCCCAAAATATTTGTTGTTGAGTCAAGTAAATTGGAAGTGCTCCTCCCGAGAAGAGAAAGAACATTATCAGTCGCTGTCCTGGATGAGGACAGGTGGCTGAACTGATTTCTCTCAGAGTGTGCTCTGGACAAGTAGCAATCCCGATTGTTCACAGCCCAGCACAACCACCCGCCCTTTAGTGTGAGTTTCCAAATGTTTGTTGAGGCATGATGCGCTGAAGATTGTGGGCCTTGAACTTCCAAGAAAAGTTCTAAAATTAGCAAACGTGAATTCAGGAACAAGTGAAGAACATGTTCAGTGATGGTCACACAGGGCTGCTTAAGAAAGCATCTGGGGTATGGGTGCAGTGTATTGATCTTACACCGTACCCATCCTAAGGACCTTTCAGTTTGGTTTTGAATGTTAGTAGTTACATTCTACTTTGAAAAGGTTTTAAATTCCAGCAGACGGCAGGTCTGCCTTTTTCGACATATATTTCAAGAACTCTTGAGAAAGTTAGTTTCTCTGCCTTTCTGCATTTCTCTCCTTTCTTTGCCTGGTCTTTCACTTCCATTTTAGGGCTTGGACTGTTAAGAATAAGTAAAGAGAAAGAGAATGAGGTAATTTGGTCATTTTTCCCATGAAGTCTGTCAATTTTCTACATAAAAACCCATCATTATTATACTTTGTTAAGTCAGATTTGGAATGCAATAAGATACCTATGCTATTTTCCCTGTTAACCAGAATTTTCATGAGAGACCAAACCAACATATCTTTTATTAAAATAATTGATTGATTATATGTGATACCTGGCTAATAAGTATTTTATTAGAAGCATGAAGCTTAAATTACCCAGACCTACTTTAATATCCTTTAGCTTACACTCTTCCAAAATGTTTACTTATGACAGCATTCTTAAGTTAGCTGCCACATAATTATTCTCATCTAGGTGAAATTCATTAGTATTGCTTTATGAAAAGAATAGAATGCTCAAGGCCATTGAGCACATAGGAACCTGTTTCTTTTTATCTAACTGTATCTCTTGTACTTTACTAGTCATCACATAATACATTCAGCAATTCCAGAATGACTTCATTTCCTCATTATAATCTCAAATAGAGTTAAACGGAAGTAAAAGGTAATAAGCAATTTATATATACCAATGGGCCTTGATTTTTTTTTAACTTTCTGACTAAACTAATATCTTTTGAGGTATATAATATTTACATTTCATTCACATTTAGAATTTAACATGGCCTTTTGACTTGCTGTGTTTCCATGCAACAGAAAAGTGTACAGAAAAAAAAATCAGAAACAAAAAGACGAAAAGGTCAAGATTCTAAATTTTATTTTTAAAGTCCCTAATAACCTGGCAATAGCCTTAGCCATAGCTGCAGATTCCCAGATGACTCTCGCTCATCTGTCGATGCCCCACCCCTGTCTGTACCCTTCTCTGTACCCTGGACTCTTGATTTGTGGTTAGATAAGGCAAACCCCAGACCACTGGGGAAAAGCTATTTCCAGTTAACAGGGATTTACTGTGTCAAAGCTGTGACTCCTGACAAGCTAAATCCCAGCTCAGGGCGAGACCTATATTACATGCCCATGGCTAATGCTTATAGACTGACTTCTTTAAACCTACAAGTAGTAGGTTTTAGTGAGCTTACCCATCAACTTTGACAGGGGAGATTTTAGAACCGTTTACTAATTAAGGCCTGATTTGGTAAAGGTTCTTGATAAAACAGTTTAAATTGCTAGCATCACTTCTGCTCAAGAGCTGGACGCAGACCAGACGCAGAGAGTGACAGAATCCCCCGTGTTGCAGTTCAGTATTCTCAAGTAATGGCCACATTCCCAGGCTAGCCCACATGAGCTAGCAGAGTGGAAATGCTATCAAATTGCTGAATGATTTTTCAATATAAATGGAATTTCATCTACCGAGAACATGCATAATGCATGGGAGCATAGACCTGCTCAGAATATTTCCCCCAGAGGTGAAGGAGTGAAAGTTGGCAGGTCAGCACAGGGTGAGCTCAGCTGTAGATTCCCCATCTCCCTGAGCCCAGCGGTCCAGCCTTCCTCATCCAAACCAACTTCTTAGTGACCCTCTCCTCTCCCAAGCCAGAAGATATCAGTGGATGCTGTTCCAAGAGACTGATGGCTCTGTTTACTGGTGGGAGTTGGGAGTAAGGGGGTGGTGGAAAAAGGGAAGGGGGAGAATGGTAGGGTGAAGAAAATCCTACAAAAGTGAGTGAGCATTTTCATCCTTCAGCCCTGTCCTCAGGGGATCTGTGTGTCCAAGAGTGGAACTGAGTTGGCTTGTTATCCATACAGCTGCCTAAGCCCATAAGATAAAAAGCAAAATCTGGGGGGCCAGCATATTTAATGATTTTGAACAGTATAAATGGTAACATCAGCAAAATGTTGAATGTTTTTCTGGTTGAGTGTTTAACTGAAATTCCACAGTCTTGCTTTGAACTGCGATGTCTTATCAGTCCTGAGGGTTTCAGGACACTGTTTGATGTAATTAAGGTATGATGTGTTAAAACCTGTGTGGTTAAGTTGCCTTGTTTACTTTGGGGTAGAGGGATGACAGGCATATATACAGTGCCTTTAGTAGTAATACTCCATCACAGATTAGCTTGGAGTGCTAGGGGATGGCTGCCTTATCTTGACGGACTTGCTTTTCTTGAAGGTGGTGGGTGGGC
>PVKY010008078.1:0-14383 GCA_004027775.1 Bradypus variegatus
GGGGTCGTCCCCTCGTTCTTCTTTGCCAAGTGAAGAATTTCCATGTCATCTTTGACCCATTTCACCTTTACCTTCTACTCTATCTAACATAATATCCTGCTGCTTCTTATGTCGTCTTTTCTTCCTCTGTTCCCAGCACCAGCATGCGAGTCCATCTTTCATCGCCCAGAGCCAGGTGACCCACACCTGCCCAGCAGGGCTCCCTACTTTGGGCCTCTCTGACTTGCAGTCTGCCCTGCACATCTGGCCACCAGTTGTTCTCCCCGAAACCCCGTTTACAGGGTTGCACCCCTCCTAAAGAATCCAAGGTGCTTACCAGTCCCAAGTAAATCCAACCCTCTGTGCAGAATTCAAGACTCACCTACTCATCAATGGGTGGAAATAGCAAGGCACACTCATCATTGCCTCACGCACAGCATTTACACACTTCGCATACATATTCATTAAAATAGATTATTGTAATCTGTTAATTATACATCCTCCATGGAAATCAGCAGAGTACAAGAAAGATAGAAAATCCCCAATAAATCCACATCATGTGACAAATCTTGGCTAAGGATCTCTCAAGGCACCAGACAAAGAGGGCTCCTTTCTGAGACTTTTTTGCTCTCAATCTAATAATCTGTTTATCTAACTTAAGTCTGGATCCCTAAAGAAGGGCTGTTAGCACCTCTTGATAGTGTAAAGTGGACATGAGCCATGCTGTAAAGGCAGACACTCCCCCTGGGGCAGACTGGGAGACAAGGAGGGCAGCTCAGAATCCCTCCTGGTTCATGAATTCTCCAAAGGGCTCTTCCAGGTCAACCCACTGCTTGCTTCAGTTGAGAATCTGTTAACTGCATTTCTGTTATGCGAGGTAAACCAGGCCGTAAACCATTCATTACTCAGGATTCTGTTAAAGCCAATTTCTGTTACACAACATAAATCTGCACTTGTCAAATAATCCTCAAATGCCTTACACAGCTAATAATTTCTAAAATATTTATGAGCCTCACAGAGGAGATTTATGTTAAGCCACTTGACAAGGAATGATAGAGTATACAGGTCCAGAGAACATTCTGTTGAAACAAATGTTGTCAAGACATCAATACTTGCATAGCATTTTTCATAGCGGACTTTCACACCTGCTCATTTCCCTAATTATCCCTGAGACTTTTACACTTCCAGAGAGAACTAAAATGGAAATTTTTTTGAAAGATTGGTAATTTGAAAAATTAGCTGCTATATAAAGAAAAACACATGCTCAGGCACAGCTATTGCTAAAAATATAGTCTCGAGATGGATGCTCGGGAAGAGAGATACTAAGTTGTTATGGCAACTAGGATAATAATTATGAGGCTAGAGGGTTTCCCCCTCTTCCTAAGTCTGCTGAGATGTGCTGGTTTAAATGGCAATGTCCTTTGTAACGTCCTCCATCTCATTACTATGTAATTACCCATTTCATATTTAATTTTCAACATGTTTGTTCTTATTTGCATTCTCTGTGGATCAGATGTTTTCTGATAAGCCTTATCTTTAACCCCTGGGCCCAGCTTGCAACTTAGTGCCTCTCCACGCTGGTGCCTCTACTCTGTGATTTCATTTTCAGTTTGACCTTTGGGGAAACTTGCTTTGTCTTGAGATATCCCATCTGTAGAAAATAAGATGCTGTTGTGAAAACTGTTAAGAAACCAAGCTAACGAAGACTCAGGGAAGCTTGGGGAGAACGCAGAACGGCCAAAGCCTGCTGAGACCCCAACATTCTTGGTCCCCTTCTCTGTGCAGGACAATGCACAGATATCATATGTCATCTTTGTGTCACTTTTTCTCTGTTTGATGCCCCCTGGTCTCCACCTCCCTCTGTCCTGCTCTGGATCCCAGATACTGTTCCCTGTGGATGGAGCACCCTCGTTTTCTGGTTTCTCACTGGAACTGGTCAATAGGAGACAGGAGATAGGACAGTGGGGAAAAGAGAGATCTGGGTGTTTCTACCTCCGCTCCCCAACCTCTCCCCACTCCGTACTTTGTCCCAGGGGTCCTGCTGGAGGCTGCACCCGTGTGCTGCTCCTCAGTCCCCCTCCTCATCTCTAGCTCCGCAGGCCCCAGTGTGGTCATGACTTCCGTATTGCGTGGGCCTGGAGCCCCAGGATCCCATGTCTGTTCCTTCCCCCTGCCCACACTTCCACCCTTCGTTTAATCTTCTTCAGAGCACCTGTGTGCGCCTTGGGTTTCCTGCTGGGTCCTGATTGACATAATCCTCTCACCACCTTGTGAGAATAATTCTCCCCCATCTTAGAGCTCAGGCAAATAGGTGGTGTTAAGCCACTTACCGAAGGTCATCCAATAGCAAGTGATTGACTCAGGAGTTGAGGCTCCAACTGTTTGACTCAGAAACTGCTGTCTCCATCAAGCACAACACCACTCTGGCCACAGGGAGGTCTGACCCATCACAGTAGCCCACTCTTGGGCAGGAGGCCAGAGCGAAGGTGTAGCATGGGCACCCAGTGATGGTCACAGGGGGCTGCAGGGGTGGATTTAGCCCCCAGCAAATCTCTAGCCCCTCTTTCCAATGAGATGATTGTCCCTAAGTCCCTCAAATGTGGAAATTCTGGAGCTGCTCCTGTGTTCACCTAATCCATGAAGCCTAACAGAGAAGCAGCAGTGATCTTCAAGGAGTCCTTATTTGCATGAAGAGTAACTCAGTGTGAGAAGCCAAGAAGCAAAGCCCAGGAAGATGCTGCCCTGATCCCGAGCCCACCGTTGCCACCCCACAAGAGGAGCTGCCATGCTGTCGTCCAGAATCACAAGAAAGGGTCTGGAGGACCCGCAGCCCAGCCACATCCCTGCCTTGGCCCTCGGCCCAGGGCATTCGGCAATGGCAAATGCAGTTGGTTCACACACTCGGTGAGGTCCCAGGGCTGGAAAGGCCCATCCACACCTATAGTCAGTTTTCAGGCAACACAACTCAGGTGGGTCCCACCCACCCTGCCATCTCCACATACCATGGAAGACAACGAGCTCAATGGGAAAGATATGAAAGCCTTGTAAATCTAACAAATTTGAAAATCTAATAAATTCCTAGAAAAATATAAAATGCCAAAGTCAGCACAAGAATAGAGAACTAATAATATTAAAGAAATTTAAATGGGGGTCAACCATTCTTTAAAAGAAACAAACAACAACAGAAACTTCCAGATGGTTTCAAAGGTGAATTTACCAAACTTTTAAAAAGCTGAAATTCTCACATTTTAGCTTTTTTTACCCAGAAAACAGAAAAGGAGTAAAAGCTGATTAGATCATTTTTGAAGCTAATGTAGTCTTGATTCTAAAACTAATGACAATATTTTTTAAAAAGCATATTATAGGCTGAATTCATTATGAACATAGATGCAAAAAAATCCTAACTTAAATTTTAGCTAAATCCAACCGCTTAGTGTTTTTTTTGTTTTTTATTTTTTATTTTATTTTGAAATAAATTCAAAGTTATAGGAACAGTTGCAAAAACAATACAAACCCCATACACAGAACTCCAGCATTCCCTGACCCCCCCCCCAATACCCGGATCCACTACCTTTAACATCCTGTCACATCACTATTTGTTTCCCTCCCTCCCTCCCTTCCTCTCTCTATCCCTATCATCCATCATCTATTGTTCTGTCTTCTGAACATATGAGAACTAGCTGTACACATCCTTGAACAAACACTTAATTCACATATACAATTCCCATGAGCAAGAACATTCTTTTATGCAATCCCATTACAACTGCTTAGTTTTTAAAATTAAATACAATCAAGTAGGCCTTATAGAAATACAAGGATACTTCAACAGCAGAAAATCTATATGATTCATCATATCAGGAGACCAAAAGACAAAAAAAATTATATGGTTATCTGAATCAATGCATGTTCCAGTTGGCTAATGCTGCCATTATGGAAAATACCAGAAATGGATTGGCTTTTATAAAGGTAGTTTATTTGGTTACACAGTTACAGTCTTAAGGCCATAAAGTATCCAAGGTAAGGCATCAACAATGGGGTACCTTCCCTGGAGAAAGGCCTCTGGCATCCGGAAAACCTCTGTTAGCTGGGAAGGCACATGGCTGGCATCTGCTTGCTCCCAGGTTGTGTTTCAAAATGGCGTTCTCCAAAATGTTGCTGTTGGGGCATTTTGTCCTCTCTTAGCTGCAGCAACTCTTCAAAATGTCACTCTCAGTTGCTCTGAGGTCCTTGTCTGTGAACTCCTTTTTAACGACTCCTGTGATCCAATTAACACCCACCCTACATGAGTGGTATAACACCTCCATGGAAATTATCCAATCAAATGTTTCACTCACAGTTGATTGAATCACGTCTCCATGGAAACACTCAAAAGATTCAAATCTAATCAACATTAATACATCTGCTCCCACAAGATTGCATCAAAGATAATGGTGTTTTGGAGGACATAATGCATCCAAACTGGCATAATGCACAAAAGTGTTTCAGAAAAGCCAATACCTCTTTGAGAAAGAAACTCTTCGCAAACTAGAAATAAAAGGGGACTTTCTTAATTTGTTAAAGGTTAAATACCAAAAATCTATAGCAACCAGTATAATAGAGTAAATAGAGTATATTAAATTCATTCCCTTTAATATTGGATTCAACATCACTGTAACTATTTAGCACAGTCCTGAAGTTGTGGCAATGCTGTAGGGAAGGGAAAGCAGAGAAGAGGTGTAAATTTAGGAAGGAAAAGGTCATACCTTTATAGTCACAGATGATACGATCATTTATCCAGAAAAGACCAATAGAATCAAAAATAGACAAAATAAAACAGCTTTGCAAGTCTGCTTGATGAAAGTTTTAAAAAATCAATAGCATTTCTCTATACCAATAATAACAAACCAGAAAATATATTAAAATATGATACATTTCATAATAGCAGCTAAGCTATGAATTATTTTAGAATAAATCTCTCCAAGAACACAGAAGACCCCTAAGAAGGCAATTTTAAAACTTTTACAAAGGACACAGAAATGTCCTGATGCAGAATATTAAGATCATTTATAATAAGTCCTTTTGCCATCCATGGACTGTGTATATATAAATACCTCCAGACAGTAAGAAAAATAGATCTCCAGTTCTCAAGCCACAATTACCTAATTAAAATCATAACACCGAGCATTTATCAAAAACAGATGCACAGTAATTCCTTAAATTCAATTTAATCACATCTATCTTTAGAGAAACAACAGGAAACACAAATTTTACCACCTTGAAACCTGGGTTTCATGAAGATGACTTCCAAGCTGTGAACATAAACTCAGACACATGCTTTAGAGAGTGATGTGGATTGAATTGTGTATTCTAGTTTAGTGTGGACCACTGTAAATAAGATGCTCCTTCAGTTAAGGTGTGGTCAACTGAATCAGGTTGGGCTTCAATGCAGATAACTGGAGGCCTTTAGGAGCAGAGTGAAAGTCAGACGGAGAAGCCACGGGGAGCAGTTGGAAGCTGGAAGTCAATGGAACCCGGAAGAGAAAGAAGACATCACCATGGGCCTGGGCCTGGGATGGAAAAACCAAGGAATCCCGAAGATTCTGGCCAGCAGTTGCCACCCCCAGGAGGAAGCCAGCCTTCCAGCTTTTGAGACTATGTGTCAGTAAATTCCTGTTGTTAAGCCAACCCATTGTGTGGGCTTTGTTTTAGCAGCTGGGAAACAAAAACAGAGAAGCTGAGGCATAAACCAGGGTCCTTGTAGGAGCAGCAAACATTTTGTTTTCCTTCCAACCTGGCATGTGTTCCCCTCTGTGTATAAATGGATGCAAATGACCACATCAGGTTATCAAGTCTGTAGTTAAGAATCCATTTCTAGTTCAAGGTTAACATTCAAGATCAAAAATCTGATGTTTGGGTATCAGACCAAAACTGACAAACACTGTAACAACCTGGACACAATTCTCAAACCTTTTTTAAGGCCAAGCTTCCAAATTCCAGTGAATAAAATACAGAGCGTTTTTGTCGTTATCATTTCTAGTCTCCGTTCTGGGGATGGGGGTGAGGAGTGTTCAATATTGAAGTGTGACCGAGGCGAGGATGGACAGCCAGATGCCGGGCAGAGCACCCAGCGGAGCCAACCGGCCCGGGCCCCACAGCCTCTCATGCTGCCCTGCCCCTCGCCTGCCCAGGTACTTGAGCCAGAGCTGCTCCACCCTGGCCTTAGTTTGCTCACCTGTGAAGTGGGCAGATCCCATCCTGACCTAATAGAGTGTGTGGTAAGAATTTAATAAAATAAGACACTTAACGGTTTGGTTTGCATCTTGGTGGCTCAGGTGAGCTGGTGTTGTTTTCCATTGTTATTATTATCCTCTTGTCCTCCAGGTGTGAGACTCACGCCCCTTCCTGCTTGATGGAGAAAAGCTGCCTCTACCCCACAGCCTTTTGCTCTTTCCTCGTCACCCCTGTCTCAGTTTGCCAGGGATGCTATGACAAATACCACAAACTAGTTGCCTTGAACAACAGGATTTTATTGTCCAAAATCAAGGTACCACCAGGCCAGGCTTTCTCCCTGAGTTGGAGTCTTGCGATGACATGCCAGCAGTCTTTGGTGTTCCTTGGCTGGTAAATGCATCTCTGCCTTGTCACAGGGCCATACCATTCTCCTCTGGCTTCCATTCTGGCTCACCTTCCATGGCCAATTTCTTTTGCATATGAGGACTTCAGCCATATTGGGTTTAGGCCCACCCTCATTCAGTTTGGCCACAGCTTAATAACCTCTTCAAAGGTCTTATTTACAAATGGGTTCACACCCACATTGAGACTTGATCGTGTCTTTTTTAGGGGGTGTGATTCAATCCCCAGCGCACAACCACCACCCCCCCCCCAGCACCCTGGGTCTTTGCACAGGCTGTTGCTACTACCCAGACTGGGCACCTCCTTTCCTGGCACACTCCTGTTTGCACAATATGGTCCAACCGGAACGCCTTGTCCTGACGGCACCGGGCAGACGTCCTCCCTCCCTCCCACCTTGGGCTTCCACAGCTGTCTGCTCGGGGCTCTCATGGCCCCCAGATGTCATGTGTAGGCATCAGAGTGACGCCCCACTTCCCAGTGAGCTCCTCCAGAGGAGGGAATGTCAAAAAGCAATTGCATGCAGTACGTGCTTGATGGCTCCAGCTGGTAGGGGGGCCTGATGGAAGGAACTTGAAAGCAGGGTCCAAAGCCTGATTTGCCTCTATGCCTCCCCTCAGGGGTCCCCCAGAGCCTGGCGCACAGGACGTTCTCAATAAAGAGTCATGGGCTGAAATCAACTTTCAATGACCACATTGCCTGGACTGCATTTTCCCCCAAATGCAGCCCGAGGCTTCAGTGTGGGACCTGGGGGCCCTGGCCCATCCCTCCATCACATTCCATGAAGCCTCACAGGGATGGGTCACCCATGATGGAGGAAGAAGACCCCGCTACTTCCAGGACACGAGGCTATGGCCCTTCCTGGTCTCCCAGGGATGAAATCCCGAGGCCAGGCAGCTTCACCATGTCCTGAGCGATTGCCAGTTGGCACCGTCACTTCACATTTCACAAGTCTCAAGAGGAAAAACTGGGGCCAAACCATTCATTTTTTAAACATCTGAGAGATCCTAATTAAGCAAGGCTTGCCAGGCATAGCTATAGCCGGACAAAAATAGGAGATTTGCTGGGGAAAGCTGGCGTCTCTGGCGCATTGGGCAGGTCTAGTCCTGCGTCTCTCCCGTCGGTTCCTGCGTGTTCCAAGCTTCGTGCATTTACCCACCTCAGCTAATACTGAGCTAATACAGCCCTGAGCTCTCTTTGGGGAAAAAATGAGGCTTATGATATGAAATAGAAATAACAGAATAACAACTAAAATCAATATACAATATTTTGTTTTTTTTAATAAAACCTTCCCAGTAATTACTTACATAAATAAAAATTCCTCTCATCCTTCAGGTCTTGGCTTATATGTCACCTCCTGAGACAGCCCTTTCTGGAAAATTCTACCTCAAGCAGGACTGACTCTTCTGCCCCCATTTCCTGGCTCTGCATCCTGGTTTTTCCCTTCCTGGTGCCCTCCACACTTAATAGTCCTTTTCTGATTTCTCAGTTGTTTGAGAAAGAGACACGCTGGGACAGTGGCTGTGAGAGTGGGCCCAGGAGTTGGTCAGCCTGGATTCAGATTCTGGTGTTTTTGGATTCTGGTGGATTCGGAGTTCCCAAATCCTTCACCTGCAGGAGGCCTCCTGCTTTTAGCTCCTCCTCATCTCCCACCTGGATCCCCACGTCTCGTCTCCGTTCTTTCATTCCAGGAACCACCCTCAGAAGCAGGGATGAAGGGGGCCTGAGCTAACTGGTCATTTAATCCCATCAAGCCTCCTTTTCTTCGTCTCTAAAATGGGACAGAACAGTCGCAGAGGGAAACACAGAAACAGAGGGGAGAAGGCCATGTGCAGACGGAAGCAGAGATTGAGTTAATTCACAAGCCTAGGAACACCGAGGACATCAACAAACACCAGGAGCCAGGTGGGCAAGAAAGGGCTCTCCCCAGGGTTTTGGGGGAGCATGAGCTTGCCGGCACCTTGACCTGGGGCCTTGAGCCTTCAAAACTGAGAGACAATACATTTGTCTGCAAATTCCCCATGGTGGAACGCCAGACCAAACTAAGAAACTAAATAAATACCATGTTTTGCTCCCTTATGCCCCAAACTCTCTCAAAGCCAGCTCCCCAGGACCCAGTGACCTTCCGAAGATAAGAAATCTACCAGGGAACCCTCTGGCTTCCACTTCCTCAGGACTCAAGGCATTCCCAGGCATGTTCTAGGAGAGAGAGAAGCCAGGTCCCAGGCCTCCGGGAAAGCCAGCCCCAACGGGGTAGGGGAGAGTTGGGGAAGATGTGTCTCCTGCTCTCCACGTGGCTGCCCCCACCAATAACCAGCCTCTTGTGTGCTTCTCCCAGCTTTTCCAGCTGCCCAGCAGCTGACTGGCAGGTGCTTGCTCCCCATTGGGAGTTCGCTTCCAGGAATTTAGGAGCCTCTGCCCCGACAAATTCAGTGCAATGAACTTCACGCTGAGCATCGCCTGTGAGAAGCCCTCCGAAGGGGTGTGTGTGTGTGTCCCTAATAGCTGCATTTCCAGGTGGGCTCCCATCCAAGAGGCCACGAGGTAAGGGCACCTGTGCCTGCAGCCAGGACGATTTGCTAATGGAATTAACATTCAGGCTGAAAGTGGAGAAGGCGCTTCAAATCACAAAGCCTATTTTTAGAGCCCTCCTAATGGAAAACTCTTTTCCTTTCAAACCACACAGCTATCTGTACTTAGAAGGGAGACTATTATTCATGTCAGATTTTACTTCTTCTCAAATTTCTGTGCCTTATACAATGTTATCCTGAAAACTGCTTATTTGTTGCAGACAATGGCCCGAGCAAGCAGTGTCGCCAGGGTGGCTGGGGTGGGAGTGAGCCAGATGCCAGAAGAGGTGGTCTGGAAATGATGCAAAGTTCAGTGGGAATTTACAGAAGGGTTTAGAAGAAAACAGGGGATGACGTGCTAAGGATCAGATTTGGGTAGAGAAAGGCTTTGGGTAAAAGCGAGAATCTGGGGAGAGGGGTCTGGAGTCTCAGGGTGGTGGTTTGGGCAGGGGGTGGGGGCTATGGGGAAGGAAAGTAAAAGAACTGTGGAGCCAAGCCAGCCGTTGAGGGTGGAATCATTAGGGCTTGCGGGAGGTGGAGAAAGAGGGAGAATAAATAAAGGATGCTCTTAGCTGGGGACTTGAGCAGCAGGACCACTGACGGAGGAAGCCTAGTAAGTGGGAGGGTTTAAATTTCAGAGCTGGTAGCTTGAGCAACGTGTCTTACACAAGTGCAGAAACCTTCCGGTTTGGGAATGAGCCAGGTCACCTGCTCAATTCTTCACCCAGTCACTCAGTCAATCAGCAAACGCTACTGAACACCTACCAGGGCCGGTCCCTGGGCAGGCCTGGGGAAGCCTTGCAGCCCAGTGGGGAGACAGATATGCAAATGATGCCACCATCCTAGGAGGTCGTGGTGAGAAGGGCCACCTGCACAGGGACCAGATTAGCAGTTAACAGAAAAACCAAGAAATGCATGTTTAACTCTTGCTAAGTAAAAACGAGCGTTTATGTGAACCTAACGTATTGCCTTTACCATTTAAGAGGCAAGTCTGTCATTTTGAGGCTGTGGCTTCAAGCTCACCTCAGGCAGGTTGATTCCCGTGCGTGACCACATGCCAAGCCCTCTCCGTGGAGCGGATCTGTGTCTTGCACACATGACTGGGGACACTCGCTCTCCCTCCACGCCGAGGCTCTGCTTCCAGAAAGGCTTCCACAGAGCACCCTGTTATCCCACGTGTGACACGTCCACAGAGGCTCCTGGGCCCAGACGTGTGACTTGCCCTTGGCCAGGTCCTCTCCCACCTCCCAAATTCCATGTTTCTATAAATTCAGAGTGTAGTCCATGCTAGGCTTAAAATTTATTTTTAAGAGCATACTTTGCCAAAGTACCGAATCTGTGTTAAACAAAGTAATTAATTGGGGCTATGCCCAGAAGGGGAAAGCAGCTATATAATTTATGTTCTGTATGGTTCCATGGGACAAATTGAAGCTTGCATACCTGCCATCATTTGGCTTCAAATGCCTTTGTCCGGGCTGCTCCATATCCGACAAGGCTTAATTGCTGGGCTGCTCAAAGCCTCCGGAATATTTCCTTTCCCACTGAACGGTTTTAAATCTTTGCTGACACATCCTTAAGTACAGAGGTTGACAGTAAGCCTTCAGTGTCTAAAGTATGACTCAAATGGAAAGCTAGTAAAAGCTCCCTAAGGAACGTCTTTCAACAAGTCATTTTGATTTCATTTAAAATAAGCCACAGAAGGCAAGGCACGAGCAAAGAACTATGACTGTGTTTTTCTCGCCTGGCATGTTCTTTGAAAGAAGAGACAATGGAGATGATCTGGGGTTCCCCATTGTCCAGGGAAGGTGCAGGGAACGTGGTCATCCCCGAGGGTCAACAGGGGGGCCATGGGGAGGTGACCTGAGCACAGTGTCACCTGCACCAACATGTCCACCTGCTGATGGTGGCACAACAGTGTGGATGTAATTAAGCCACGGAATCGCATACTTGAAGGTGGCTAAAATGGAAATGTTAAGCTATGTATATGTTATCACAATAAAAATTATTTTAAAAAAGAATGAAGGTGAAATAAACACATTTACAAAAAAAAATAAAAAGCATCCATTCCCTCTGTGCAGATAGATGACTTTGAGCTCTTCATGTAGAATGAAGATGCCACCAAGAGATGTGTCCCCCACTTCCCGATCTCAGGCCTGCTAGGGTCACAGAGACCTCCTGCCATAGTGGGTTCTGGTCCCAGCAGCTTCCAGCCCCAGGCCACGGCAAGGAGTTGGTCCAGAGCCTCAGCCCCCTGAGTAGGGGCACCACCAAAGTCCCACCGCAGCAGACAGAAGCTGGGAGGACCTAGGGGAGCCCCCACAACCATGTCCTCATGGAGCCCCCCTCTCTCCCCCACCCCCATGTGACCCAATCCGCACAAGTGGACTCGGCCCTCTGTTCCCAGACAAATGACCTTTTCTGGACCCCATAGCCTTGGACCAGGGCCTGGCCTGGGGCATCTGGCCAGGTTCTTAGTCCTTCTCCCCTTTGGAGGCTAGGAATCAACTCCTTGTGTCCGTGGCCTTGGTTGGAGGATTCTTCTTCAGACAAATAGCCAAGACATAGCCTGTACCCCTGACAGAACCCTTTGCTGTCATATCAGCATTTACCCAGCCTGACATTGCTCATCTATGCCGTAGATTCAGGGGCCTGGGCCACTGACCCCTGCCTCGGGCCAGGCTGACAGCGTATCCCAGCCCCCAACCCACCAGCCCTCAGCTTTCCCCATCTCCCGCAGCCAGCCCGACACAGCCTCAGCAGGCTTCCCAACTGTGCCCACCCAGCTACAAGCCCAGTGTGGCTCAGAAGAGTCAGTTCCTACATGCAGCGGAAACAAGCTATGCAGACGTAAGGGGCAGGTGCAAACAGAGCTTCTCACCCAGCCACACCTCAGTCCTGACTCACCAGCGGCCATTTGTTTCCTGGGATATTTCTGGTCTGGTGACTCCTGCATCCATCGTTGACTCTGCAGGCTTTTATGGGAAACTTTCAGGATTCCGGACTGTGGCAGGTGCCAGCGACTCCTGGCCTCAGGACACTTATCACCTGGTGGACAGTGGGCAACTGCCCCCCTGGGGTGCTGCAAGATACTTGGGGAATAGCCAAGCACCTAACAGGGGCATCCAGGAAGCTTCTCAGAGGAAATAATGGCAAAGATGGGAAGTGAGGCATGAATGTTAGTAACACAGGCAGGGAGTTCCAAGGACCAGGGATGAGAGAAGGTTGGAACCTTTAGGAAACATCGGGTGGCTCGGCCAGACTGCAGTAGAAGGGTGGCAAGAGACGCTCCTAAAGAGATAGATGGGAGCAAGTCAAGGAAGTCAGAGACACTTGCCATGTTCAGGGAAGGCAAAGGCATCCCCAGATCATCCGTGGGCCTCTGAGCCCAGCTGTCTTTCAGTGGACACAGACTGGTGAGCAGGATGCTCTGGCTGCACTGCCCCCTGTAACCCACGCTGCAACCCTGCAGGAGAGACATCTCGTGCCCACAGCACAGGTGAGGAGACTGGGGCTCATTACGTCGGAGTTACCTTCCCCACGTCTTATGGGGGCAGCAGAGGTGGGACTCTGGGCTCTGTTCCAAAGACCCGGGCCACAGTCTTGCATCTGCAGACTGGCCCTCGGAAGACATTCCCCAAGGGAAGTGATGGGATGGCCTGGTGTACAGGGTATGTTTGTTTTCATCTCCAACACCCTCTCAGCACCCACTCCAGGGCTTTAGGGAGGCCACCAGAGCTTAGGAGCAACCACTCAAACACACCTACCCCAAGGCCAGAGAATGTCCATGTTTAGAGCTTCTGAAAGACAGTTAACTAATTTCTGTCCGGGCCCTCGAAAACAATACATCTTTGCCATTTTGACTCCCAAAACCTATTAATTCATTAAGAAAACAAAACAAAACACCTCAATGCAGTGAACGATTTAGTTATTTTTGTCTCTCTGAAGCTACACAGCATATCAACTATTTTGTTGTTGTTGTTTTCATTTGCCAATGAGCTATATAGGCCATGGGTCTTGAAGAAACTTCTAGAGCTTGTCACTTGTCTCTGTGTGTAGCCATACCCAAGGCTTTCTGCAAAGCTAGTCCACGCTAAGTTCTTTAGCTGCTGGAAATGCTGGAAGGGTACATAAAAGGGAAAGTGATGGAGATGGGCCCCCAGGCGCTACTCCACTCAGTTTTAGAGCCCTAAATCTGTGTAGTTGGCTTTTGGGCTCTCTGCCTTGGTTGATTAACGAGTATGGAGTTTGGCAGCAGCATTCTTGGAAGAATCTGTATACATAAAATAAGAAGTGCACTGAGACTTTTTTATTTTATTTTATTAGCTGAGCATGACTGATAGCTATGTTTATTAAGGTAGGAGCAATCAAACTCTTGGGCTGTTTTAAATTATACACCTATATGCCAAAGAAGCATTGCTTTAGCTAACATGGAGTCTCAGAATAAACCAGAAAAAAAAAAATCTTTGCACTCCAGGTGGCTTTTGGTGAATGACAAGGCTAGAAAACATTTTTCCCCAGTCTTCATCCTTTTATTAACAATTGTTTGGGTAACAATTGGTTGGTAAAAGAGCACTGGGATTATTGCATTATGGATGTGTTTATGTGCGTAGGTGGGCATGTATGTATGCATAAATGGATATATATATATGTATTCACCAACTTGTTCACACAAGGGGAAGTAAAGGTGTCTAACAAAGCTATGCATAATAGAATAAAAATTTTAAAACAGGTGAGGAAATCAGAGCAAGTAAGATAGAAAATGAGGGGTAAAAACAGAGGCGAAAAGGTAAAGAAGAAGAGAGTAGGTGTGAGGGCAGGAAAGAAGGAAAAAGGGGGAAGAAGGGGGAGGAGGAGAAGCAAGAAAAGGAGAAGAGGAAATGGTGAACAAAAGCTCCTGTTTCCATGGTGACCAGCACCTCCAGAAAAATGCCATGGACCAGATGTAGTGGGCATCCTTTCAGTGTGTCTATCCAGCTAAGGAAGGGACACCCTCCCGTTCTCTAGAGGCTGGAGGCTGTGGACACCCGATGAGCAGTAATGTCAGACTGGGCCAAGAGCATCCCCTCCCTGGGACCATGGAGTTCAGCCTGAGGGGCTGGCTGTCTGTGTCTGCTGGCAGTTTGACCTGCAACATGGAAGCGTGCAAGCTGGGAAAGGGCTCTAACCTGTCTCCTTGTGGACTGAGAAGCAGGGGAAGTGAGTGTGGTCACACTGAAGGTCAAAAC
>PVKY010008079.1:0-14372 GCA_004027775.1 Bradypus variegatus
TTCACCAGCTAATTCATCTGAACTTTCTTCTGTCTCACTAATTGCTCTCCTTCTAGATGAGGCAGTTGGTCTAGAAATCAAATTTGAGGATGAAGGTTTCTCTTCCTGCAGCTCTTGTTCAGAGTCCTTTTGGTCACTTACATCTTCAAGGTGACACTTGTTTTCACTCACAGATGTGCCTGAATCTGATGGGTCCTGCTGATTGACCACTACCAAGTTTCTGTAGATCATTGTATATATTTTCCTGTGCTCTTTGACAGAAAAGTTTGGCACTCCAAACAAATCCCCCAGAAGATCATTTGAACAATACACAATATGTTGTTGCTTCTCATCATATAATTGTTTAGCCATAATATACTGGCCAAGATAAAATATAACCTCTTTCATTGTGTGTCTTTTGTGCACCAACTGACTTCAACAACTTCAAAAGCAACGGCTTTGGTCTAACCAGGCTCTTGTTCCGAAGCAGGAATCTGTGAGGTGCTTACAGCACCATCAGTAGATACAAACATGCTGGTATTGCACATTTGCCATGCGGGGTTTTTCGCGCCTGGAGTTGGGGTCTCTCGAGACTCCCCGGTTCTGTTCATGGGGCCCGCGGAAGTCCAACGTGCTGGGCCTCGGCAGCCATTCCACTCGCGTGGCCCAGGCCACTGGGACCCTCAAATGCACTAGGTCCGGGGAAGGAGGCTCCAGGCGCCAAAAGCGTCGGAACCTCAGTCAGAGGGCTTAGGGCTGCTCCTCAGTTTCGGCTTCTTGCTCCATCCCCCTTCCAGTCACACGGGGCTGCATCTAGATTCATTTATTTTTATGTTGATTCAGAGTTTTATAGTTTTAGCTCTTATAATTAGGTCATTGATTGGTTTTGAGTTAATTTTTGTATATGGTGTAAAGAAATTAAAATTTAACAGATGAGGACAAGGTATATAAGAGAAAGCCTATGACTACTTAGAAGGAAAATAGTCAACATTAAGCATTAAGCATATTCCAACTTTTTGAAATATATGGACTAACGGTCTAACATAGGAATTGGCAAACTTTTTCTGAAAAGGGCTAGATAGTATTTTAGGCTTTGCAGGGCAACCCCTCAACTCTAATCATATAGCATGAACACAGCTATGAACAGTATGTAAATGAATGAGCGTGGCTGTGTTCCAACAACATTTTATTTACGAAAACTGGCATAGGCCTGATTTGCCCCACTGGCTATAGTTTGCCAACTCCTGGTTATGATAAGTACCTCATAGTAGAACACTAGTATTTTGAGATATAGAACATCAGGAATACATTTTTCTTGCTGTTTCTTAATGTTTTATTGAGTTGTCAGCCTAATATCTGGTATCCAGCTACCTCTTTTCTGGTATGTGAGGGGTATAGCATAAGGCCTTCTTCACAGTAGGAGTTCAGAAAATGTTTGATGATGCTGTACAGATATCTGCTGTCTTTCACAGTACATGGGTTGACCACATTGATCTAATCCATTTCCTTTTTTCACCCTGAAATTGGTCCGTCACCTTAAAGAAAACTCAGATGTGCTGTGAGAAAGTCTGTGCTGCCATCGAGGCAATTACTGCAGTGTACTATTCATTTCCCAAGGATCAGGGTAAGCCACTATGTACACGAAAGCATTCAGTTAATAAGGTAGATCTTTGTAAATATGCAAAGTTATGTCCTGAGACTTTTACCTTTCCCCCAATTTTTGCATGTAACTTTCCCTATAAAATGCCATCAAAGATAAATTTAATAACATGAGGGACCTTTGGAAATGAACAGTTATGCTAAGATACACAATATTCCCTGTGCCCCATCCCTCCTCCCTTGCCTGATTTGGCTTTAAGTTCTCACTGGCTCTTCTCTCTCCAACCCATGCTAACCAACACAGCTGCTGGCTAGATCTCAGCCCCATACCCAGGCCCAGTCCATCCCTCTCCTCCACCTGTATTACATCATTCTCTTTCTGAGCTCCCTCATAAATTATGTAGCTTCTAGCCCTGCTTGTAGATTCATGTCTTGACAAAATTATAAATTAATACATATCATGGATCTTTAGGGTTAATCACAAATGTTTTGGACTTTTAGTGTTTCATCCATAAATGTCGTGGGGCTACTGTTCTTAGTGAATGCATGCTGCTATGGAAATATTTTGTTCCAGATCTCTTTTAGAAAACAGCATTAAGAAGTGGTAGTGGGGGCAAGAAAATGACATGGGGATATAAATAAGACCTGAATTTTGTATTGGACACCCCAGTTAAAGCATGTGGGTACACTTTACCTCATCATCCTGAAATACTTAGACTCCCAGGAAAGCAGACAGTGACTTCTAGAAAGAAGACCTGGCCTGCTTACTCTTTGGATTTGGCCATAGGAATCACTCTACGAAAGCTGGTACGGAGTGCTACTCTGGATATTGTGGATGGCATGGCCCAGCTTTTGGAAGTGATTTCTGTCACTCCAGCTCAAAGGTAATGTTGCCACGGTTTGGGTTATCACTTATTGAGGTTCCTTGCCTCAGAGAGGGAAATACATCATTTCCAACAGCAAAGTTACTAATAACTGAGACTAATGACCAGCAGGAAGTAGCTTTTTAGGTGACAGGAACCTAGATTACTGATATATCCTTATTGATTTCTTTCTCCAGCCCCGAGAACAAGGATCTTATTTCCTGCAGCAGTGTCTGGGTTGCATGCGAGCAGGTGCCTCAGATACCAAGAGGTGGGTGAGAATGGGAAATGGGCCAAAGAAGAGAGACTTCTTCATAGCTAGCTTCCAGCTTTATAGCCTGTATGTATTTTAATTTGCGTAAAGAATTTAGTAATATATATATAGAATATTACCAACATCAGAAGATAGATGCTACTACTTTTTGCCATTCTCTAGTTTTCATACCTCTAAATTTAAACTCCACTTGCTGTGGCTCTCTGTCTTGTGGAACAAATATGGTTCCACAAATACAGCTCCAGGAGCTGTATTATGGGACACACTGAAGCAGTTGAGTTGTCCAAGAGGACCATGATGAGAAGTATCATGTAACCATTTTATTTCTTCTTGGGGTGAATGAAGAAGAGCTTTTTAGGCCCCTGTGTGGGTACCCAGGGGATATGTGGGAGAAAAAATTTACATTAAACTGTTACCTTTGCTTGGCACTCTCTTCAGTGGGAACACTGTTGGTTGTCCTTTGTAGTCTGAAGAGAATTGTTTTGCTTCTCTCATTCTAATGTTTCTGATTTTTCACTCATAGATAACAAAGCTGCAGCCCTTTTAATGCTGACAAAGAGTGTGAATTTTGTGAAAGATGCACATGAGGAAATGGAGCGGGTGAGGGGACTTCTGTCTTTACTGGTCATAGGAAGACAACTCCATGACTAGTAGATGAGAATTGGTTATTAAGATAGGTGATTTCCTGAGCATTGGTCAATTAGGTCCCATCCCAATTCCTATCCTCTGTCTCTGGTTTCCCACCCTGTGTCAATGTGTAATCCAGTACCACTCCCCTCTATTCAATTGTTGGACTAGAGGAGGGAGAACAGAGTTTGGGAAGTGATTCAGCTCTCTAACCATTAGTGAAGTAGCTGGCCGAGGTTTTTGGACTACTCAGACATGGTGCTGGAAGTATAATAGGCTTTTTTTTTTTTGCCTTCACATACATCTTGGTATGTCTTAGGCTGTGGAAGAATGTGACCCTTACTCTGGCCTCTTGAATGACTCTGAGGAGGACAACTCTGATAACCTTGATAATGAGGAGGAGGATGTGTTGGGGTTTCCAAATAATCAGGACATGTACTGGTCAGAGGAAGATCAAGAACTCATAATCCCATGCCTTGCCCTGGTGAAAGCATCCAAAGCCTGTCTGAAGAAAATCCGGATCTCAGTGGCAGAGAATGGGAAGAAGGACCAGGTGGCCCAGCTGGATGACATTGTAGATATTTCTGATGAGATCAGCCCCAGGTAAGTGTAGCTCCTCAGTTGAGACATCTGAACAGCAACATTCTTGTGGTGTCACCCCAAACTTTTTACCCAATTTATATTTTGAAAACTTTGAAACCTACAGAAAAGTTGAAAAAGTACTAAAGTAAATAGCCACACCTTCACCTAAATTTTCAGTTCACATTTTTCTATAGATAAGTGGTCCATTTTTTCCCAGAACCATCTGAGAATAAGCTGCAGCCATCAATAACATTTCATGCCTAAATGCTTTAGCATGTATCCCTAAGAATAAAGACATTCCTCTATGTGACTACAATATTATTATCTCATCCAAAAAATTTAACATCTAATATAATAATATTATTTAATTTTCACATTTCTCTAGTTGTTTCTAAAATGTCTTATATAACTTTTTTTTTTAATCCAGAGTTCAGTCATGGTCTCACATTGCATTTGGTTTTCTTCGCTTTAATCTTGTAATCCAGAAAAGTATCCTTGTCCTTCTTAATCTTTCTTGACAATGGCATTTTTAAAGAGTTCAGGTTATATGTCTTCTAGAATAGCTCACAATCTGGACTTGTGATTGTTTCTCATGATTATATTCAGGTTAAACATTTTTTTTGCAAGAATAACACATAGTTGAATGTTTCGTGCTTCTTATTGCATCCCATTGGGGAGACATAAGGTGTTAGTTTATTATTATTGTTATTGGTGGTAATAATTTGATCACTTGGTTAAAGAAATGCCCACCCGAAAATAGATTAAGGTAACTCTGACCCAGTGATTTTAGCTTCCACTGAAGAACCTTGCTTGTATCAGTTATTAAATTGGTGGTTTTAGACCTTCACATTTTTGACTGAATTCATCATGTCCCATTCCTGTGGACCACAGGAGTTCCCCCCCACCCCCAGCTTCCTAGTGAAATGGGGTATGTACATGTTCAGTAAATACTTGAGTGTATTCTGTATTGGTTGCCCAGTTGCCCATTTTAAGGAACTGATGGGCATTTCTGAGACAGTCATTTTCTTACTAGTTGCAGCCTTAGTTCTGTACTGGAATCCACCTAGCTGAGTTTTGTTTTGTTTTGTCAATGATTGTTTTTGCTTTCTGCTCTTAGTGTGGATGATTTGGCTTTGAGCATATATCCACCTATGTGCCCCCTGACAGTGCGAATCAATGTAAGTACCTGCTTTGAGGGAATATCTACAAACGTAATTGGTAGAATTTCACTATTAGTATTTCCTCTAAGCTATAAGATACATATTTATGTTATACTTGGATGCCAGTACAACAGTAATGTCACAGTTCTTGCATGTATCTGTTATATATTTGCTGAAGTTGAATTAAATATAGCCAAGAGCTTTGGTAGTTATCTGTTCTATAACCACTTGGGTAACTTTAGAAAAATCCAAAGACCTTAAAAAATGCTGCTTTTAAAAGAAAATGTTCATTACCACAGTGCTTTTTGAATCTCTCAACCTGAAGTCACAAATTTCTAATTTCTAAACCAGACAGAAATAAGTGTTTCAGAAACATACTTGGTTCTAATATAAACACATTGTGTGATTTAAGCATAGAGGGTCAAGCTCTTAAAAAATCTGATATTATTGTATTCTTATTGTATTCTCTATTGTATTCTGTATGTGCCTTTTGCTAGAGAGAGTTCTGTTGTCTTTTTAATTTAATTTAATTTTGTGAACTTTATTAGTTAGCAAATTTCAAAGAATGTCATGGGTAGCAGTCCCATGTTGTCTTACCTTTATAAACTCAAGTTCTAATGTTATTGGAAAGAGAAGTAAAACTGCCATATGGCTTACATTTTACAATCAGATGAATCAATTCTAATAATTTTGATAAATTAGGTAGTGGAAATTTGAGTCATCAAATTTATCTTCACAATGTACAAACATCTTGAAATAGCATAAGATTCTTTTGAGCATTAACATTTTAAAAATTGATTTCGTAATAAATATCTTTAGCAATGTATCTTAGTAGTTATCCCTATCATGATTATCTAGTGAGGTATTTAAAAATATGTACTATATATCTGTCTTATTTTATACAACTGGCATACTTACATCCACATGTTATCTTGATATTGTTCTTAAAATTTTATATATGGATTTTTTAAAAAGGAACATTGGTCATTTCTGTTTTATATTCTGGGCTATCAGCAGTTGGGAGAAATTCCCGTTACATTCTTGATCTTTTTTTTTTTTTGATTAAAAATCCTTATAAATTTTATAGCAAACAGTGTTGATAAGATTTTGCTAATTAGAAAAGAATCCACCATCCCCCCCCCTTCTTTCAAGGTTTTTTTTTTATGATTTGTGTTGCTTGGGTCTTTTTCACATTTTAGCTCTCCTTTCCTGGTGGTAGGTAGGGCTCAGGGTGAGTAACTTCTCTGTTTCTTTTCTAGTCTGCAAAACTTGTATCCATTTTAAAGAAGGCACTTGAAATTACAAAGTGAGTATGAGGACTTCTTCCCAAATAGTTCTTTGATAATAAACCTGGGTCACATTCTCAAGTCCCAACAGAGGAGCTTGCCTTTTCTTCTATAGTTTTCTCTGTGCTCCCTTTTAAGGATAGGTTTTCCCTCAACACTGTAATAAATTTAACTTCTCTTCCCCATTCCATTTGCAGAGCAAGTCATGTTACCCCTCAGCCAAAAGATAGTTGGATCCCCTTACTCATCAATGCTGTAGATCATTGCATGAACAGAATCAAGGAACTCACTCAGAATGAACTTGAATTATGAGTTTTCAGGCTTGTTTGTACTCTCCTCCTCTCTCCCTTTCTCACTGTTATAGCCAGACTATGATGCTGCATTTAGAATGCTTTCTGGATTAAAAGGGAGTTCCTGTCTTTACTTAATAAGAGATGCTATTACCAAAGGTTTTTGGTTAGGCCAAATTGGCAGTTATTTATAAACCATGTTAAGTATGATGTATTCTTCTGTGCTAGTTACAGAAGCATGACTTTGTGTTCCTGAATCACCACAAAGATTCCCAAAGAAGCTGCCTTGTATTGTAAAATCCTTATTGGCAATAAAGTGTGGTCTTTCATTGTTAAAGATGTTGATGGTCTCAATAAAATGCTAATCTGCCAGTGGTGAAATGAGTAACCTTCCAAAGTTTCTTTTTACCAGGAATACAGTGGATTGGGACTTGAATGTTGCTTTCCCTTGAGTTTGTAGGTCTAAAGGTGTGACTCTGATCAAAAGTATATTTAGAACAGAAACACTTGACTTTAATTTATTCAGAGAAAATGACTCTACAACCCCTCTTAGTATTTTAGCATGTTACATGTTATTATTCTTAAAAGTATGTCTTTCTGAATATTATCCCAGGATAACTCCCTGCCTGTAGAATTATTTTTTGGCATTGACCTCATTTTTTAGTTCTTTCCACGTGATTGAACAAGTTTATTGTCCTTATACATACCTGCATTGTTGTTTTCTTTGTTATATATTACGTGTTCTCAAATGAGCATGCCAAATATTTATAAATTAAACATTTTTAAATGTGTAAGAGAGTTTATGTAATTTAAAGGGCCTCTTCAGTTAATCCTGTAACGTAAACTTATACAGTTAATCCTTTTGTAAAACCATCACCAGTTTTTGTATCTGTCTAGCAGATCACATATTGGAAAGCAGGGTAAACCTGTAATGTTGTATATCCTGGTGACCTGAATTGGGCCTTCTACGTGTACTACAGGTCATCAACCTCTAATGCCAGTCCTCTTTCTTTAGGTATAATTCACCACATCAGCCTTTCTGATATCCCCACGCTCTCTATAGGTATAATCAGCAATAGCATCATTTCTTTTGAATGAGTAGTATGTACTTGGGGTTGAAATTCCTTAAGCCAAATGAGTTTTCATTTATTTTTTAAAAAATGTTATTCTGTATTTTTTAATAATGTCATAAAGAAGGGAACTGTCTTAAAATCAGAGAGTGTCAGAGCAACAAAATAATATTAAAAACCCATAATTTGATACAAAAAGAGTCCAGTTCTATTACCCTCCCTTATAGGGCTTATTTTCTATATACTTAATAATACTCTTATTTCTCTACAGGACCAAATCCTTGTTAACATCAGGCCCTACTTGTTTAGAGTTAATGAACATAGAACTCGAATAAAAACTATCTCTGGCTGAATCTAGAAGATCATTCTGCTCTCAGGTCCAATGTTGTATATTTTATAACTTTTCAGTCATCTTTGTATCTTTAAGGATAAAGGTCAGAGATAACTGTGTTATTTTAGGATTACCTAAAAATTCCATTTTTAGCTAGTATTGTTCCATTTCATCAGAGATATAAGAATGATTTAAATGTTAGATCCTTTCCCTTAAACCTATAAATTAATGAATGCATTAATGAGCAGTAAAATAGTTGTGAAAAACCCTGAATCTGAAAAATCTGAATGTACTTATATGAGTACCTTTTCAAAGGCTTCCTTCTTGTCACTCAAGCCCAGTAGTTTTTATCTTTTTAATTCAGTTTTATGGAGATACATTCACTTATCTTAGTCATCCATGGTGTACAATCAGCTGTTCACAGTACCATCATATAGTTGTGTATTCATAACCCCAATCAATTTTTGAACTTTTTCCTTACTCCAAAAAGAATAAAAATAAGAATGAAAATAAAAGTAAAAAACAACACCTAAAGCATTCCATGCCCTATCCCACCCTATTTTTCATTTAATTTTTGTCGTCATTTTTCTACTCATCTGCCCATATAATGGGTAAAGGGAGTCTGAGCCACAAGGTTTTCACAATCACACAGTCACACACGTAAGCTACATAGTTATACACTCGTCTTCAAGAATCAAGGCTACTGGGTTGCAGTTCAACAGTTTTAGGTATTTCCTAATACACTAAAAACTAGAAAGGGATACCTATATAGTGCATAGGAATGCCCTCCAGCGTGACCTCTCGAATCCATTTGAAATCTCTCAGCCACTGAAACTATTTTGTTTCATTTCGCTTCCTGCTTTTGGGCAAGAAGATTTTCTCAATACCACAATGCTGGGTCCAGGCTCATCCCTGGGCGACATATCCCATGTTGCCAGGGAGATTTATACCCCTGAGATTAATGCCCATGTAGGGGGGAGGCCAGTCAGTTCACCTGCCAAGTGGACAAACCCAGCAGTTTTTATTCTAAGAAAACCAGTCTTCATTGGCTGCCTTAAGCTGGTCTGAAGGAAATGAATGTCTTATCTATTGATTCCTTGGAGTCTAGTTCTGCTCAACTTGAATTGAGATTCGTTTGTCTAATAGCACAGTTTCCCTGCCCAACACATTTGGCTTCAAGAGGGCAGTTGGTGAGAGTGGTGATAGAGATGCTGTATTTTTAAGCTGTAGGTTCAGGGGCTACCACAGTAACAGTTTTGTAGCTGGTGAGATTCTGGAACATGTTGCAATCCAATTCCACAGTGAGCCTCTGGGGCCCCACGTGTGTTGGCGTGAACTGGAACTGGGTGCACAAGGTGTTTCCAGGCTGCACTGAACCGAACCTGAAATAAAGAGGCAGGTGCTAGTTCTGTCCCAGGTTTGTTGTGTTAGGAACAAGGAAATTGAGAACTAAGAATGTGACATCGATAGACAGGAATAGGGAACTTTTGCATAGGCCAAAAGGAACTAGAAGAGAACACAGGGTACAGGATAAGGTTGAGCCAGACCCCACCCTGTTCCCACGTGCGGCTTCTGCTGTTCCCGTGCGCGGCCTCTGTAAGCAAATAGCTAACTGCCACGTCTGCTTCTGTGCAACGCTTGCTTGCTCCCCCCTTTATAAGGACTTAGCTGTAAGCGCCAGGCGCGACTCTCGTTTGCAGCCCCTTTGGGCACCGTGTCCCCAGACACCCTGAGAGCTCGCCCCTGCACAGGTTAAACTTGGCCAAAAAATAACATCTTAAACCCTGAAAGTCTCCGATATTTGTTCTCGCGTTTGGTGAATTCAACAGTTGCTCTCCAGTGACTCTGATCCTTCCTTGCTGGAAGCAAAGGTGGATCATGCAGAAATGAACATTAAATACCTTGCTGTTAAAACAGGTGGTGATAAGCATATAGAAGACTGGAACCCACCTCCACTGAGCAGCTGCATGGTTGAAAAGAGAAACATCCTATTCTAAGGGCTCCCAAGCTGCAGCTGTTGTTCTTCTTGTTATCTATGTCTTCAGTCTAGTTTGGTTCTTGGTAATGATTCTGGAGTATTTTGGGAAAGTTATAATTTGGAACCCTCATTAATGGCTAAGTACTGTGGTGCAGTGGGTATAACAAGATGCTATCCGTATGTCAATGGGTACTGTTTGGAGCCCTCTCAGTGAATTCCTGGACTGCCTATGCACCTTTTTCTGGTGGCTGAGGGAATGGTGCAGGTTTCCTTGGAGGGGCTTTGCCCTGTGATTGATCTGGGAGACCACAAAAGTCTGGTTGGATGTTGGGAGTCCCTCCTCCTGCGTTATTGGCAGGAATGACTTACTGAATTTCATGAGGCTGGGGCAGATGGCTCAATAATCTGACACCCTGTCAGGAATTTCTGAGAAAGTAGGGGTAGGCATCTTGAACTTGACACTGTGTATTGTGTATTCAACAAAGGGTGCAGTGGACATAAGTAGCAAAGAAGAAAATGAAAGAAGATAAGTGTACTGCCTAAAACCAACAAGAACTAAAACCTAGAGTATACAGGGAACTTACACAAATCAACAAGAAAAAAAGGAACACCAAAGGAAAAGTGGACAAATGGTATGAGCAAGCTATTTACAGAAGAGGAAAACGAAAAGGCTAACAAACATGATGAGTTGCAAATTAATAATATTATTTTATTTCTATTAGACTGGAGAAAAAAGCTGGGTAGTGTCAAAAGTGGAGGAGAGGTAGGAATAGAAAAACTCTCAAGTACTTCTGGAGGGAGTATAGACTCCTGCAGCCATTCTGCAAACAGCTCGGACAGTACCTGGTCAAATAGGTAATTCCTATGAGATGCTATCAGTATACTTTCAAATAAATATATGAGGGGACATATACGAGGTTGTTCACTGCACCATTATTTGTGGTGTCAGGAAGCTGGAGACAATCTGAATGCCCATCACTAGGAAAGGAGCAGTAAGAAGTAAATGTACATGATGGAGTGTTATGTAGCAGAAGCAATGGGCTAGATATATGTGGATGAATCTTAAAAACATAGTTCCAAGGGAAAAGTAAGAAAAATAATTAGTTATACCAACATTTTTTATATATGTTAAAAATACAGGCTTACAAAAGCTCTGGTAAATGTTTTACAAGAACACATACAGAAGGTTATGAAGGGTGGTGGCAGGAATGGGAATAAAAAGGAATAAATTAAATAAAATACTATGTCATGGTGGCTACTAGCAGAATGCAGCTCTCTAGTCGCACTGGGAGGCAGCTGACCCTCCCTGCAATATTCTCTTGTACCCAGCCCCACCCTTCTTGCCTTCACTCACCAGCAATACCCAGGCAGCAACCAGAGTCAGATGAGTGTCTCAGAGACCCATACAACCTCCGTCATTCCCTTTCCCCTGTAGACATTGTGGCCCTAGTGCGAGAGAGACCATTTTGGTGGTCCTAATACTCTAGTGCAAATTTTTGTCTTCACAGACTTGTTATTAATCTTGGGTCCCTGCCTTTCTGACCAGTTGAGATGTTTCAGTGGGATGAGTAGCTTACAGTCTCTTACCTATAGCTCAGCTCTCTGTAAATGAGGTCCCTCCCAAGGATGGAGATCATGCAGTCCTCCATGGGAGAATCTAGGGAGTTATGGATGCTGACTGTGGTCTTAAGAGGCTGATACTGCTCTGTTGTCTCTGGCATCTGTGAGAAGAGAAAAAACCTGGAACAGGTGCCAAGGGATGCCCAGAGCCACAGTCACTCCTTTCCCCTCCCGTGCGCCCACCTTGAACCCTCCTTAATTACTCTCTTCATCTCTGGCATCCTGACCCAATCTCCACAGCAGCCTTCTTTACCCCTCTGCCTGATCTTCCTGCCTTCAGTCTCACCCTTGGTCCATCACTGATCATCTCTGATCACGTCTTCTGCCTGGAGTGGCCCTCCTCCATCTCTGCACTGAAAGCTTATTACCCATTTTTAAAGGTCCAACATAAATGTCACTGCCTCCAGGAAGTCTTCCCTAAACCACCAGCTGGAATTCATCTCCTTTACTTCAGTTATCCCGCAGTGACTTTATATTGCTATTAAAGCACCTTCACAGAAGACCAAGCATTATGACACCCTTACCAAACTATAAGTTCCTTTTGTGTAGGGACTGTATCTCATTTACTTTGGCCAGAGTAGACATGTAGAAAGAGGGCTGGACCAAGAGTCATAATCCTCTAGAACTCCCTGTTTTTATGACCTCAGACATGTCATTCTCTAGGACTCAGGTTCCTCATCTGTATATAATGGGAACAATTCCACCTTACTGCACAATATGAAAAGCAATAAAGGAGGTGAAAGCACTTTGAAATATGTATGAAGTGATAAACAAACATAGATTATTATCTTAGTGCCTACCTCAATGGTCAGATGTGGTCTACAAATGGCGATATCTTCCTGCACAAAACAACTGGGGCTGGACTTGGAGTGTGTTGCCATAGCAGTCAGTCTGAGGATGCTGTTCTCCGGTGGGTTTTGCTCAAAATCAGAGAAGGACAGGCTTTTGGATATTTTCATACCTGAAACATGTAACAGATGGAGTCAGTACAAGGGGGTGAGCATGTCTGTCCCAGAAAGAAATAATAGTTATGCGCACAATGCAAAGGAGTTAGGCTCTCAACAAAACCAGAGAGACACCTTATTCCCCACAGCAATTTCAAACTGTAAACTCACTCAAGACCCCAGCCCCCACCACCTGTACCACTTCAACCAACTCTCTTGGCAGACCGTCCCAATGGAGTTGTGGAAAGGTCCCTGTGAACTAGAACAAGGTAAGCTCTTTTTACCTCGGTTTCCTTGTCTAATAAAAATACCTGCTTCATGGGATGCTTTGTGTTAAATGAGATATTACAAATGAAGTGCATCCCAGAACCTGCCACCGAGTTGTTGAATATACGCTTACTTAGTTCCTTCCCGTTCTCTGCCCCTTCTTTCTCCCCTTTGCAGACAAAATGAAGACATCAAGTAGGAATCCTTTCAAGCTCATGTTCCCATTCCCAACCTATAGAGGTGGGACATCTATGCCTGCTGTCACCACCCTGTGAGAGGATGAAGTATCCTCCTGCCCAAGTCAAATCTTCTGCTTAAATCCATGCCCCATTCTGACCCCCTTACTATCTAGTTGTGTAACCTTGGTCAAATTACCTAACCTGTCTGTGTCTTGGTCAGTCTCATCTGTAAAATGGGAACAATAATGGTTCTTGCCTCATAACATTGATCTGAGGATAAATGCAGTAATACATATAAAGCTCTTAGCGCCATTTTTGGCAAATAATAAGTTTTCATGCAATAAAATGTGAACTATAAGTATTCTGGTTGCCTTTCATTTCCCTAAGGATCACACCATCAATTATAACCTGTTCTCCTGAATATGCAGTCTTTCCCTCTCTACTGATTATTTTCCTCTGCATGTAAGCATATTCAGCTCCCTCCATCTTATGAGGAAAAATATATACATTTAGTATCCTCCCTCTATTATCCCTGGCTGGCTGCCACTCAGCCTCTTCTTTTCCCATCCTTGTTTCCGTGAAGGACCTCACAGCTTGCCTCACTTCCTCACTTCTCACTCAGTCTAACCCTGGAAAGCTGACCTTTGCCATTTTTGGTGAAGTCACTTTCTTAGGTACCAAAAGCAATGGATGCTTTTCAGCCTTGACATCTCGTAACTTCTCTGCTTACCTCGCTGGGTGGCTCTTCTTCTCTTTGACTTCTCAGTCTCTCTCTCTTGCTACTCTTTCCCTGTCTGCCCCTTAAATTCTAGTCTCAACCCTAAAATATCCTAGGGAGCTTTAAAAAAAAAATACCAGTGACTGGACCCAATCCCATTCCAATTAAATAAGGTTCTCAGGGTAGGAGGGGGCCCCTTTGCACATGTTGTTCCTTTGCCTGGAATGCCCCTGACTCACCCTTCAGTCCTTCACTCTTTAAGACCAAATTCATGTATGATTCCCTTGAGGACAGCCTGCTCCAGTCTGGGTCCGATGCTCACCTGCCCTTGTACTCCATGTTTACCTCATCAAACACTTCTTACGCAGTTGTCATGGCCTAGTTACTTACCCAACTCCCATCTGAACTGGGTTTTATCTTTCTGCATCCAGCCCAATAAATATGTATTGAATGACTGACAGAGAGAGAGACAGGGTGAGACACAGAGAGATGGAGATGGAGAGAGCCACAGGATGGAAGCCATTGCAGGAGACCTGCCAGGGGTGCCCTATGGCTGCTGCTTGCCCAGGGTGGGAGCCAGATGTGGGGGGTGTCTGGTGAGGAAG
>PVKY010008080.1:0-14380 GCA_004027775.1 Bradypus variegatus
CACTTTTTGATAATCATGCAAAACACAATGGTAATTTTCAGGGAAGCAGAATCACTTAAATTCTGTCATTAAAAAATGTAGAAACTTTTAATTTGCTTTTATAAAATTAGGAATTGAAAATTCCTCACTTCTTTTAATTTCATTCCTACATTTCATTCATTGATTCAAAAGCATTTATTGAGTGTCTCATATTTACAGAGACCAGAGTGAAGAACCAGATGGTGAAGAATCTTTCTGTTTCAATTCCAGGCCCCAAACAAATAAGTCCAAGGCAGCCCTGATAAGGAATCCCCAGGTTCCTGGAGTAATCTGTCTTTTTGAAGAACCACATGCAACACAGAGTATGTACAGAAAAGCTGTACTTTATTTAAACCTCAAATGATTCAGGATTACCTATAACTTTAAGATAATTCCTGTCCAAAGGAACAAACAAATTAAATCTGCATGCAATCATAGCCCTTGGACCAAATTGAACATGTTTAGACTGGATCTGTTAACTGGTATGAACTCGGAGCTGGCTGCCAGGCTCAATATTGTGGCATCTGGACCATAGGAACAGCTACAGGGGGATCTGTCTGACTACACCTTCCTTAGAGAACCCGTTGAACGTTCTATGCCCTTTTGATTAAGTGTCCCCTCAATGGGACGTATAAAACCTATTTATTCAGAGGCTAAAATCTTCCTACTCCTACTATGCTTGGCAAGTAATGTCCAAATACTAGCTTTAATTTGTGATTTTTCACCTATATGAGGCTTTAACATCGAAGTTAAAAAGATACCAGAACAAAAGGGATCAAATTTAAGAACAAACAAATAGAAAAACAAACAAACTTAGGGCTATTCAGGGAAAGGCAAGGTAAGATTGTGATGTCCTCACAGATCAGACTCTGCACACATCACTCCTATAAAAGAAGTTTGATCTTCAAGTCTAGGGACAAACATGTTGGAAATAAGATGAGAGAAGTACGTTAACCATCAGAGAAGTTCTGTTTCAGGTTTGTTACAAAACTTCAATCCAAATCTGACTTTGTATAAATTGTAGTAAGATTGTGTGAGAATCTAGAAGGAAGATTTGTTAATTCACCTGCAGAAACCACCAGGTGGATTTGAGTTGAATATAACATCTGTGGGAAAGACCAGACCAAGAGAAGCATCCTGCATCAGGACCACTTCCCTTACCCTGGGATATCTCCAGATCCTTCCCCAGTTTAGTTAGGGATAAAGAATATCTCCAAAGAAGATTAGATCCAAAGATAATATATTCATTCCCAGTGTTCCAGGTGATCTAGATAAGAATTCAACTGTTTACTGTGAATTCCTTTGAATATTTTTTTACAGCCATTCTGAATTCCGACCTAAAGGCAGTATTGATAGAATTTGGGGTATCAAAGCAGTTCAAAAAGTGACAAAGCCAACTTCATGGCTGCCAAATCAAGAGGTCCATAATTGCAAAGCCCTTTTAACTCAATAAGGTCCCTAAAGAATCCACACACAAATTAATGTTACTATTGCAATTGGGTTTTGAAGAGAAATAATGGTTGAAAGTCATTACTAACTCAAAGCGTTACCCCTGGAAGCAGCATATACTGTTGTGTTCCATGCCATCTTTAAATATGAACACATAAATAGGTTGTTTTGGTCATAAAATTTAAAAATTAACCAAACAACTGATAGCTATTATATCTTCCTTGCCTCAAGAATGCACTACATCATTGGAAGATTTCTCTTTTATTATCAAAACTAGGGCTGAATCCAGTAAGGCCAAGTGGTTTGCTCAGTCTCACAAAGAAACTGAAACTAGAATTGTTGAGTTAGTTAAAGCTATATTCTCCCATTACTACCACAGAAATCGAAACTTAAATCAATGACTAAGTACAACCTTGAAAATATCTGACTTCAACTCACCCAAAGTATCTACTTGCAAAGAAGCTCATCTCCACTGTCTCCACTGATGCATTCTACCAAAAATGGGAAGAGGAAAAATTCACATATTTATACACTGTCTCATTAAAAAAAAAAAGTTGAGGGAGATTATAATCATAAAATAAAATAATTACAAATAAATGAAGAAATAGAGAAAATAAAGCTCTCAAGAGACCAAGCCCAGAGTACTTAATGGAATTCATGACGCCGAATGCAATCGTCCCATCATTTCAGCAACCTTCCTTGGGAGACTTCAATTCCTCATTGGAAGAAAAATAACCTTTGCAGTCTCTTTTTAGTGCAAAAATTCTATAATTCTTACTCTACTGAGATCAAAAAGCTGTTGTAATAAAATTCTTCTTATTGAATAAAATGTTAGGAATAGTTTCACTCCTGAATTTTTAAAGCCATGTCCAAGAAAAGATAACCACGATAGACGTATCTTTCAAACCAAGGATTCAATGGATGTGCTTTTCTACGTACATCTATCTGCCTTGAGGCCCATTAGTTACTTCTCGTAAGGTTTGTGATGTGTCCTAGATGGGTGGCCTATTGTAGAATAGCTTTTCAGTTTGTTCATTTACTTTTTAGTATTCATTCACGCTCTTTGTTCATAATATGTTTTATATTTTTAACTTAAAAATTTTTTTTTTAATTTCATTCAGAGATGAAATTGCAGGTTTTGGTGGATCTGGTATTTTTGAACATTAGACAAATGGAAATTCTTGTTTATGCATCAGAGCTGCCTCTAAAACTTTGCAGAGCACATTTGAAAATAGGTTTCACTGTAGTTTCACCTAGCATTCTATCATTATTCTGAAGTATCTTACAAAATTTTGGACTATCACATGAGAATCAATTTGGACAAACATTACAATAGGTGCCCTAAACACCTCATTGTACACATACACATACACTCAAGTTTAACTTCTCTTTTGGATTATAACTCACTAAATAAGCCTTGGGGACACAATATAATAGCTCTATACACTTCACTCTCTGAAAAGGAATAATTGTACTAAATAAAATAAAGAGTAAGTGTAAATTAGAAAACATCCAACAGATTCTTGTTTTTATCTTGTGCAAAAGTTATAGGTTAAATGTATTCCCAGCCAGCAAACTGGAGGAAAAAGGCGAGAGCTAGGTGACACAGGATTCCTTATAGTTCACGGAAGATAAATTGAGTTCTTAGATTCTTCCCTACTTACTCAATAAAAATATAAGGTGCTCTGGCAAGTTGGACCCTCCTAATGTAAATTCAATTTTATGCTTTGATCCCTGACCGTGCATCCTCCTAAATCTCCTGCAGCCCTGGTAAAACAGCGTAGGTACAACTAAGTATACCCTATGAAACAGGGGTGCAGGGGTTTCGGGGGAGGAAGAAAAGCGTTTACTTTCACCGGCTCGGCCAGAGACTTGCTGACCAGACGCCTGCAGCAAGACCAGTCTGGCACAACGTGGCTTTGGCCCCCAGAACTTTTCTCTTGGGAAAAACTGGGTTTCTTCCTAACCTAGGTGTCTCATCTCGCGTTCAAAATGTACTCACGCGGAGAGGATAGGGAAAGCCACCTTCTGTGGCGATTATATTATTAATGTCTTTTTTTTCGAACCCCCCGACCTGATACACATTTTGGAAGGCAACCTCGCCTGCCAGCCTCGAGTACTTGGGACGAACGCAGCCGCAGCCCAGCGCTGGGCGGACGCCCCCTGGTGGCCACCCAGGTCCCAGCGCAGCGACGCCTCGGTTCGCTCGGGGGTTCAATGGGATCCGGCGTCCGGCTGGCTGCCCGGGCCGCGGAGGCACCGCCATACGGCGCCCGCAGCCCAGGGAACGCCGCCGAGGAGGTCGACGTAGCCTCGTCCACCCTCACCCGAGGGGTGGGGGAACATAGGCCAGCGCCCGGAAATAACGCATGCCACTTCCCTCTGCCATCTCCAGTTCCAAACCCCAGGGGAGGGAGGGGGGGAGCCCTGGAGAAACATGGCAGAGCGAGAGCGCAGCGAGGCGAAGTACGCGCTGGGGTCATTCTACACCGAGAGGTCCCGGGAAGCCGGCGAGTGCCACGGTATTTGCGAACGGCTGTGGACTGGAGCTGGACCCACGGGAGTCAAGCACCACTTTTTCTTAGCACTGTTTCAAGAATTCTAACCCCGCATGGGGGCAAGATCGCAGGTGCTCTTGGGGAGCTTTGACCTTAGAAGCAGGTACTTCCCTATAAAGTAACATTTTCACAGCCACTAATAGAATGCAACGTTAGAAGTGTGTGTTTTCATTTCCCACTGATGCTTCCACGTGCAGACACGTTTCTGAGAGTAAATGAACCGCAGTTAGAACAGAGCAGATGTAGATATTTCTTATCTTTGTATTTCTACTTATTTTTAAGTGGGAAAATACAGCCCGCCTTCAAAATAGTATCTTCTCAAAAAGTGTTCTGGTGTCAGGGGGACTCGCAAATGAAGGATGACTCTTGCGGTTAAGTGAAGGAGGAAACCTGCAGTGGACCGTGAACACCCCACCCCCATCTCGGAAGTCCATGAGGTCGCCCTTATTAATAATGCTTGTCGTATTGAGTTAGCTAATTTTAAAATGGCTTAGATTGTACTGCGCCAAACAAAACAAAATTAAGAATGATCTTCAAAAGCCTCCATTCATAGCAAACCTCCCTTAAAAAAAAGGAATATTAAACCGAAAAACTACAAATCGACACAATCAAAAGCAAACCCCAGTAAGACCAAAAGGGACTCGAAACCCGAATCTGCAATTCTGTTCCTACTGTACGCGGCTCTGAGGTGGGGGAGGCGGTTTGTGCTGGTCCCCGGTGTATAATCGGGTTAATCCAGTAGACAAAGAATAAACCAATAGCCGTCCCACCTCACTTCACGCTCCCCTCCCCCTGCTTCCCCCGTCGCCTCCTCGCGAGGGGGCACAGAAAAGGGAAGACGTGGACTTGAAATTGATTCCGGATAAAGTCTTAAAACCTGCAACTTGTTTTTAATGCTAACGTTGCATGCCGGGAGTAGTTTTAAACATTCAGTCCCCTTTCCTAGTTGGGAGGAGAAAGTTCCAAAAGTCAGAATGAGCCTATGGCGCGTCCTGATGGCCTCTGGGAAAACCTTAAGGTCAGTGTTTCCTTGAAACTAGATAAACTGACCCCGCCGTGGCCAGCCGGGCCATGCGGACAACCCGCGTGACGACGCCTGGGCGGCAGGACAGTCCTGAGAACGCGCGGGGCGGCACGGTTGCCCTTTTGAATGCCTCCTGCGGCTCGAAGCGCTGGCGGGCGCTGGAGTGTGAGTGAATGTAGCCCTGCGGAGCCAATGAGCTGGGACCGGATGCGATATATCCTCTGGGACAACAACTGCTCTGTTCCGCCTCGGATCCACATGACGCCATTTACTGCTGCCGCGGCCGCCGCAGAGTTCCCTGCCTCCTCCGGAAAGGCGAGGGCGCAGGCCAGCGGCGAGCCCCCCCGGCCGGGCCCCAGACCCTCCTCCTCCTTTTCCTCCTCCTCCTCTGCACCCACCGCCCCCGCCTCGGCCTCGCCCCCGCGCCTCCGCAACGCCCAGTCTGCACCGCCGAGAGCTGCGCGCCGCAGCGCGAGCCGAGGAGAGGGGCCGGCGGAGCGCGCAGCGCCCAGGCCCCCGCGCCCGCCCGGCCCGCGCCCCCGCGTCCCCGCTTCGCCTTGCTCGGACGCTGCCGGAGCCGCACAACTTCGCTATTTGGCTCTAGGTTCTCTGGAAGGACGTTTTCTTTTCTCATTCGCTCATCAGCCAGGAAAAGGGGCTCGCTGTTGGCGCTTCGGCCTCCTGTTCATTGAGAAAAAGAGGAAATACTCCGCGTGCGCTCCCAGAAGAGGAGAGTCGCCTCCAGCACGAACCCAAGAGCGTTCAACGGCGGGCTCCGGATTTTCATTTCCTTTTTCCTCCCGCCTATTGATCTGAAGTTGGACTGGAGCAGTTTGGAAAGAAGAGGGGTAAAAAGTTTGCATCGGGCTGGATTTATTTGCACATCGCAAGAAGAAGAGAACCCGAGGAACAGGGGTTGGTGCAAAGCCGCGATCACGGTGAGGCGCGTTTGGCTCTTCCCCTCCGGCGTTGTAGCCGGCGCGTTGGGGGCAACATGGAGTAGGTGCAGCCGGGCCGGGAGTGGGGTCTGTTTATTCTGGGGCCACCCTTACTCTAATCCCCAGGTTTCTCACGGGGATCCAGGGTAGCTGCGGTGCGCACCCCGCACCGTGTCCCAGCGCTCGGGGCGGGGGGGGCTGCAGAGGACTCGCCAGGAGTCTGCTCTCGGCTCTGCGAGGGCCGCGAATTCAACGCTGAGAGCGGGAGAGACAAGGAAAACACTTTTGTGTTTTCAGGTCGCCCTTGCAAGCGCCCGGATTTATAACCTGTTCCTCTTCTCCGAGGAAGGCAAGTGCTGAGCGAGTCTATCCCGAGGCAGGGGCGCTGGCGGCTGAGGGCGCGCGGGTTGGTCGCCCTTACGGGGTCAAGGAGACCGGGCGTGTGGGAAAGGGGCAGGGAGCATGGGTGGAGGAAGCCCCCCACCCCGCCTCTGCCTGGGGAGGACGGGGATGAGCCCGGTGCGAGTGGGAGCGTCGCCTTACCGGGCGCCGGGTCTCTGCGGTTCGGAAGTTGCAGCTTGCACTTTTCCGTTCTCCGTGGTCTGCCGGATCACCCTTTTTATTTTGGGAAGCTTGCACTGACCCAGCACAGGAAGAAAGTCATCCAGTGGTGGAGATCGTTTTCCATTATCTGAAATTAGGTGGGAAAAGAGGCTAATTTAAATTTCCTTTGTAGAATGATCTACTTTGTTTTTTTGTGTGATTTTTTGTTTGTTTGTTTGTTGTTTTTCGGAATCTTGTGTGCTTTTACAAAGCGGATTCTGTGTCGGTTTGCCCCACCCTAGTACTGAAGTTCTTTCCCCCCTAATCCGTAGTCTGATCACACACTGTTCTTAATGGGGGTTTCAAAGCACTTTAAAGGCTAGAGGAGACGGAGCGACCGCAGAGTGGTTGGTGGAGGCAGTGGGAGTGCGAAGAAGGCGGACAGAGATCGGCAGAAATCACTTTTTTAAGAAATTATTTTTTTAAGGTGCTGCTTTCCACTGCTAGCAGATATGCCCCCGAAAATCTGCAGCCCAGAGATCTGGATCCTGCACGTCTGTCATGTGCTGTGGGGCCTTGGAAAATGCTCTGTCTTAAGAAAGCAATTTTTGTTCACTTTAAGAAGACTATGTTGTTTTTATTGCTCTAGACCAAAAGGAGATAAGCGTGTGCAGATTGCTGGCAGTGCCAGCTTCGGTCAGTGTACAGCGGAGTCGCTGTGTGCGTGGGTTAAACCTCGGTGTCTGGCGTGTGTCTCTAAGGCAGGGCTTTCTTCCTCCGGGCGTCGGTGCTGCGGACCTCTGCCCGACGTTCCAGGGCCTTTCCAGAAACGCCCTGCGGTGGGCTGAGCGACTTCCACCTGGGGGTGGAGTGGCTCTCTTTGGGGACTGGACGGCAGTTACCTGAATTGAGGGTTACTTTTTAGCGGGGCTTAGGCGGCGGGGGATGTGTGCTCCTGTGTTTCGGTCGGGACACGTCCCCCTCGGAGAAGCCCGCACCCCCCCCCCGCGCCTGTCGGTCTCTGGATCTTGCGGGGGGCGGGGAGGGAGGGTGGGCAGCTGGTGTCTGGGAAGTGTCATTCAGCCCCGAGAAAAGTCCCCCGGGGTTCCGGCTGAGTTCCACCTGCCGAGGACGGTGTTGGGGCGCAGATAGAGCCGATAAACCGAGTGAAAGCAAAGAGCTACGTTGTCTTGTCTGCCTTTAGGTGAGGAGATCGGGTTCCCAGTTATGCCGCCTTCTGCACTGGAAAAAATGCGTTGTGTCACCTGCCTTGGACTCTGGGACGCTCTCCTTTCTAAAACGGGGAGGTTGGGTGATGGTCCACTTGTGCTTATTTTACTTTTGATTTTCACGTAGACTTGGAAAAGGAGGTGATATTTTGATACTTAAAAAGGGATTGCAATTTAAAGGATTACTTTCAGAATGCATTTCAGAGGTGACTTTTTTATTGTGCTCAACTACATGTACGTGTTTGGAAACGGGCAAAACAGTTACGGTTTTGACAATTCAGTTTTACAACAGGGAGAATAAGAACCTTTTAACTGCAGAGTCTGAAGTTTGCTTCTTAGGTTGTCGGACTTTAAAATATTTGATTCTCAAGAAGTTGGAAAGTTGAAAATAAATTTTTTTGTTGTTGGTTTTTGTGTATGTTTGACTTAGTGTATCTGACACAATGGGATATGAGTTCACTTGTTTCTAATTCTATAACTTTTTGCTGCTATATAGTTAATAGACAGTGGCATGATGGTTTTAAAATTTTAACTATTCCTTGAGGTAAAATATTTACCTGTTATGTGTCATATTCATCCTACAGAGTTTGAAAAGGCTTTAGAATACTAAATAAATCATAGTTCAGGGTATTTTATGTAAAAGTAGAATCAAAGTAGGAACCAAGAAGAAATTTTCAAGGCTGCATTTGTAGGTATTTAGGGCAAAAATGACCACAACAAATTTAAACCTATTTCTTATTTTGAAAAGGTTTTCAACTTTTGAAAGTGTTGATAGCAACGTTGTATAGAAATGCCAACATTACTTTCTTGCTATTTTTATATCGAACCTGAACTTGGCAAATTTTGTTTTTGTTGTTGTTGTTGTTGTTTGGTTGGTTTTTGAATACGGAGTTGTTATTTATGTGATTGAAACAAAAATTGGCTTTGTGTTGCTGCACATCTTGGGATTAAAGAATTGTCGGTATCCAGCAGTAAGTTTTACTGTTTGATGCATCTATGTTATGGCTATGCTAATACCTCCACACCCACATTCCATTTTAAATCTTGTTTCTCAAGGCGAGCTGGAAAGAGAAAGTCAGCTCAGGTGGGTGGAGAGTGGGAAGTATCTTCGAGTGTAAACTGATCTCTTTCCTCTTAGTTCCCTCAGGAGTTCAGATGTGTTCTAAGCCTGCTGGAGTGACCACACATCCAAGACCTGATGGAGGCAAGAGCTCAGAGTGGCGGGTCACAGCCCTTGCTGCAGACACCCCGTGACGGTGGCAGGCAGCGTGGGGAGCCTGAGCCCAGAGATGCCCTCACCCAGCAAGTTCACGTGTTGTCTCTGGATCAGATCAGAGCCATCCGAAACACCAATGAGTACACAGAGGGACCCACCGTGGTCCCGAGACCTGGGCTCAAGCCTGCCTCTCGTCCTTCCATGCAGCACAAACCTGAGAGACTCCATGGGCTGCCCGAGCACCGCCAGCCTCCCAGGCTCCAGCACTCCCAGGTCCATACTTCTGTGCGAGTCCCTCTGTCCAGGTCCATCAGCACAGTCAGCTCAGGGTCGCGGAGCAGTACGAGGACAAGCACCAGCAGCATTTCATCTGAACAGAGGCTGTTAGGATCATCCTTCTCCTCCGTGCCAGTTGCTGATGGAATAATCCGGGTGCAGCCCAAATCTGAGCTCAAGCCAGGTGAGCTTAAGCCGCTGAGCAAGGAAGACTTGGGCCTGCACGCCTACAGGTGTGAGGACTGTGGCAAGTGCAAGTGTAAGGAGTGCACCTACCCGAGGCCTCTGCCATCGGACTGGATTTGCGACAAGCAGTGCCTTTGCTCAGCCCAGAACGTGATTGACTATGGGACTTGTGTGTGCTGCGTGAAAGGTCTCTTCTATCACTGTTCTAATGATGATGAGGACAACTGTGCTGACAACCCGTGTTCATGCAGCCAGTCTCACTGTTGTACACGATGGTCAGCCATGGGGGTCATGTCCCTGTTTTTGCCTTGTTTATGGTGTTACCTTCCAGCCAAGGGTTGCCTTAAATTGTGTCAGGGGTGTTATGACCGGGTTAACAGACCTGGATGCCGTTGTAAAAACTCAAACACAGTTTGCTGCAAAGTTCCCACTGTCCCACCTAGGAACTTTGAAAAACCAACATAGCATCATTATTTGGGAGTATTGCAGTAATAAAGGAGTGTTCCTTTTTTTCCCCCCCTTTTTTTAACACACGTATTCGACCAACTAAACAGTTATAATCTTGGCACTGTTAATAGAGGGTTGGTATATTCTTTGGGGCTTGCAGTGAGATGCTTTTCTGTCCGTGTGCCATTTAAACTGATAGGCTTGTTAGAACTATGGAGCTTAAAATATGAGATACAGAACTTGGTGACCCACATATTGCGTAAGCTAAAGCAACTCAAGACACTCCTAGGCAGTTTTTTGTTTGTGAATAGTACTTGCAAAATTTGTAAATTAGCAATTGACTTTTTTTTTTCATTGTTTTCTCCAGAGATAATGTGCTCTATTTTTGTATATACAATAATATTTGCAACTGTGAAAAACAAGTTGTGCCATACCATATGGCACAGTCACAAAATATTATACTAATATGTTGTACATTCGAAAGAATGTGAATCAATCAGTATGTTTTTAGATTGTATTTTGCCTTACAGGAAAGCCTTTATTGTAAGACTGATTTCCCTTTGGACTTCATGTATATTGTACAGTTACAGTAAAATTCAGCCTTTATTTTCTAATTTTTTCAACATATTGTTTAGTGTAAAGAATATTTATTTGAAGTTTTATTATTTTATAAAAAAGAATATTTATTTTAAGAGGCATCTTACAAATTTTGCCCCTTTTATGAGGATGTAGTAGTTGCTGCAAATGAGGGGTTACAGATGCATATGTTCAATATAAAATAGAAAATATATTAACGTTTGAAATTAATCTGAGCTGTTTTGTCTTATTTACCTTTGCTTCTTAAAGTGAAAAAAGTCACATTTTATGTTAAGTCTAGCATTTTAATTATAAATTTCTGCTTAGCTATAAGATTTTTTTTATCTTATGATTGCTACTTTGAAGTAAAGTGGAGATGTGTTGGTTTTCAGAGATAATTCTCGCAATCAGGAAATAACATTTGACTCACTTCCCTATATTAATCTTATGAGAGCTTATTTTGATGTGTTTTCTTTCTATTTAAAGTTCCTGTTTTACCTTTGTTTTTGCAAACTTGCTGACTTGCCTTTGTTTTGCAGGTCAAAAAGAAAAACAACAACTTTGTACTGATTTATTCAGGGGATTACCCTAAAAAGATTAACAGTTAGACTTTTATATACAGTATTACAAAATTAAGAATGAATTCCATGAAGTTTAGTGTGACGAGCATTTATTGAATGTCCTCTGTGTTAGACATTGATTGTATGCAAATCAATTCTTGTAATTGAGGCAAAACCATTTTCTTGACTTAGCTGATCATAGCTGTGCTTTTCCCAAACTCTTTGGCTTTAGTTCATTTTGACGGCAAATACCTTATATTAGAAAAAATGCTCAAAAATAGAACTTTTGTCTGATTTAATGTTTGGCGTCATGAAATGTCATCCTATATTGTAATTTAGGTCTAAGTAGGCCAATTTAGGGCTCTATCTAATCAAAGCTATAAAATTGTTAAAATTTTACTCTGGGAAAAAGATGTAGTATGACAAAAAGTCAGGGTGTTTAGAATTGTCTTTTGGGAACAAGACACACAAGCTGTTACAAGCCTATCTTGACAAATAGTAGTTTTTCTTAATCGTAATAAGTTACTTGATCTGTCTGTGGCTGGTGTGTTTTTTTGGTTGTTGTTGGTTTTTTTTTTTTTTAAGCCAAACATTTTGCTGCCAAGAATCACCGGAAGTCTAGGAAATGATTCACTTGTCATTATTGTTTAATCTTTTGCTTCCTTTTCTGAGGTTCCTTCTCTTAGGTTAAGAGGTCTTAGTACAGATTGTCATTTTTTTTTTAATTGGCTTTCAAGGAACTACGTAGCCTCCACAACTCAGATAGGATTATACAGACTTTCAGCTTCCTCTGAACTTCCTCCAAGAAACACAAGGTTAAATTAATTTAGAAATCACTTAAGTTTCAACTTTGGGATACTGAATGATGCAATTCTAATACTCTTAAATCTAACCCTAATGGTCTGCGAGGAATTAGAATGGCGGAGAATAGGGCAGGGTTTCATATTCTTGAGAGTTTTCCAGATTTGTGAAGCACCAAAATTTCAACTAATTAGCTTTGTTAATCAACTGCCATACACATCGATAGATTTTCTTAGGTATAGAAATTGTGAGTCATATTTTTCTTCATTGCATAAGGAGTTTTTGAAGTTGTCCTGTAGACAAATTACATCAGATAAAATTGGAGTATTTTTTTTAAAAGATAAGTTTGAGAGCCCCTCTCCATAGTTACTGAATCAGAATATCTGATGTGTGGCATAGGAATTTGTATTTTAGCTATTTCATGGATACGCAGTTTGAAAACTGCTGACCTAGGAGTTGCTTTCCTAATTTAGCTTTTTTAATGAACTAATGTGAATTATAATTCACCAGTTTGAATAATTAAAACATAGTGATAACCAAATGAAGTTAGAAGGATCTTTGATGTAAGAGAATATAAGTCCTGATGAAAATAATTTGCTTAAAGAAAAGTAGGAAAATTGGATTTCTCAAGTAGCTTCCAACTAACCTAATAAATGTTGAGTTTATAAACTGGTAAAGAGTTCCTCTTAGGAATATAGAAAATTAAATATTTTTATCTAAACAGATCAAAAACTCTCCAATATGTTAAAGAAGAATTTTTTAAATGTTGCTTACAAGTCTTCTCTCACTAGAGAACTGGGATACAGAGTATTATCCACCTCAATTTCTTAATTTCTGTTTAAAGTTCATGAAAATTCATTTCATAAATACACTGAGTTCATAATCCAGTGGCCAATTTTAATTTTTTTTTTTTTTGCCTTTTGATTTTAGAAACTTGTGCATTATCTATAGCTGAGATACCTTTAAGAATGATGGTCAACTTGATTTCGTTACTTAAAACATTTATTTACATTTTTTGAGACGATTTTAAGGCCATGCCAAATTTCTGCCATGCTGGAACATGCCTTGGGGATTGTCTATGAAAGGAAGAAAGCCAAAACCCAGTGAAGTTCTCCCAACCAAACTTTTTGCATAACTATTTCCTCGAACTTACTTGTCTCAAGGACTTTTTGACTCCAGAATATATGTTAAGGTACTCGTGATGTCAAATAAATGAATTTACTCTGCTTGGTGCTATGAGGTCTTCGATAGTCAGTTGGCAGGTTTGATGTAATTTGTTAGCTTCTGAACATCTAGAACAGAAGTTTCAAAGGTTTAATAGGTTTAGAGTTTCACATGCAGTTATATCTGCAATTGGCTATTTGTCATCCTAAATGTGCAGGACTAGGTGTAGGTGCAAAAGCATCAACTTTGAAAATCAGTTGAATTGTGTAGGTCAAAAATAAGCCTATCATCTTATGGAGAATAATTTGACCTATTTTAGTAAACAAAAATATTAAAATAGGGTAATAACTAGTTACATCATTGTTATATCAGTATCCATTCTTTGGCTTGCAATATCCATTAAGGTAAAAGTCATGTTAATTTCTATTTTAAATTTAGGTGATTGCCCTGCTTCTCTGTGACATACTAAGAATAAGTCTCCATTGGATGAAGACAAGAACATAACTTTAAAATAAGTCCTATCTGATTTGGCCCAGATGATCATCTGTGTGAAGCTATATGTCTGAAATATCTAATGGCTGATTTGGCCATTCGCACGAGGATAAGCCAAGCAGACTGTACTGTACTAAGGATTCTATTGGATGCCAGTCCCCGTACCTTCCCACCTCCTTCCAAGAGAGGAATGTTCACAAGAATTGGAGAAACAATCATTTTTCCTTTATAACCTGAGAGGCAACCATTAAAATGTGAATACCTGTGATTATACTACACCTCTGATCAAAGTCAAACAAAATATTCATTTAACTTAGAAACGAAACAAAACATTGGCTAACAAATGTTTCATATTTTAAATTAATACTGCATTTTGACTGACTTAAAGAAATTTTAAAAGCCAGGCTACCTTGGCAAATGACTTTTTTAAAAAAAAACTATTAAAGGAGATTATAATGAAGCCTGTCACCTGGGCCTCTGGCATGACTAGATGGGATATGTAAGACCTTACATATGTTTATGTCTCAAAACAGTTGCTAATGCACCAAAAGGTATAATTTAGCTTAATAAAAGGATTCCCTTGGAATGGAATTTAGACACCAAAATAATTTGGCATTTTTATTTAACTTTTTTTTTTAATGTCTATTGCTTACAAATCATAGGACTACAGCTAATGCAAAAGGAAAGGGTTAACAACTCTAATGCAAGACAAGACTTTGATAATGAAGTTTCAAGCAAAATGAAATACATACAGAATTTGGGAAAAGTGTTAATGCATTCCCAGTGGTTTGGTCTCTGTGTCTTTGGAATGGTTGCAACTATTTAAATAGCCAAGAGTTTCTGCTAAAAGAAATGCACCAGAATTAGCATTGCTCATTAAATAAAGCTAGTCATATTTATATT
>PVKY010008081.1:0-14358 GCA_004027775.1 Bradypus variegatus
GTGTGTGTGTGTGTGTGTGTGTGTGTGTGTGTGTGTGTGTGTGTCTGTCTGTCTGTCTGTCTGTCTGTCTGTCTGTTGGTTCTGTTTCTCTGGAGAGAATTCTAGTAAACTTACTGGGTACCTTAAATATTTTAGCCAATGCCTATGAGTATCAGATCAAAATTATTCAATTTTTAAGTCCTCCTTCAAATCTTCTAGAGAGAGTTACTAATGTCAGCTATCTAAATCCACATAGCAAAGGACAACTAATTCTATCCTTAAATCACTGATGTGGCGATGAAGGCCTCATGACTAGGGTGGGGGTGGAGACAGGGAGAGCAAAGAATAATTACCCCCTTCTGCAGAAATATTGAAAGGCTCTGATCTTAAGGTCTGTGACAGTAAATGCAATTCCTTTTCAAACACAGGGACAAGTACACAAATCTTTCAGACTGCTGACAAACATGAATTCTGTCCCTAATGTATTTTGATAGAGTTACCTTCTCCAGGTAGCAGATCTCGCCCATAAATACATAAGTTATATCCACATTTATTTTCTAGAACATCGGGCAGAATCTGATGAACAAAATGCTCCACAGACCCAGTGTCCTCAGAGCTGGTTTTATAGTTCCTTGGATAGATAACATAAGCATCATAGATCTTTCCATCTGAAAATGCAAACAAGAAGTATGCCTTCATTACATGGGTCTAAAAGATACTCATTTGCATCTTAGGAGACATTCCTCCCTGAGTTTTATTGTTATTGGTGAATGTATCTTATCCCCCCAAATATTCTAGAATCATGAGATGATGATGAAAAACCACTGCCACAAAGTGTGATCAGGAAATCACAGTCTGAATCCCAAAGTTCTTTTTACTGCCTTAGACTGACTAGAAATACATGTTAAGGAGCAAGCAAGAGCCTGTACAGTTTAGTACAAGTCCTACAGTCAAGCTTCTAATAATCGAATGTCATAAGTGTTTATAGTCATCGAAAAAGTGCCTTCTGGATGCTAGCTAGATCTCAGTTTATTCTGTACTCCCCGCTCACCCTGAGGAAGTGAAAATGCTGTAGGCTAATAGCAGCAAGAGAGTAGAAATTTTTAAGGAGTCTGAATTTCCCATAAGCCAAACAATGAGCTCTTAGTTGAGTCAGCTATATGAAAAACCTACCACATAGCTGTCTTCAAAGGAAGGGGAGGTGATCATATCTAGCAGGCAGAACTGTCTTCTATTGTGTGTAACTTACATACATAGGTAAGACATTTTATGGAACAGGTTTCTGGTAAAATACACCTGTATTTTGCTGGACCTTTCTAACCTGCTCACATCTAGAAAGCAGGAGCAATTTTGTTAGCGTTTTAATTTTATAAGTTTTTACCAACACACATTTTCCAAAATATTTAAACCTTTCTGGGATGGGGAAGATTCTATTTTGGGGAATTTCATAGGAACAGTGATCCGGTTGGCGCAAGGACTGGAGCTGTTGAGTTGAATCTCAAGCCCAGGAGGAGCTATGGGACAGGATGGAGAATGGCATCTGAGTAGACTCAGGTAACCTATATTAATAGACAAGTAATTTAACAGTCATAGTGGGACCATTCCCTTCGAAGAAAAACTTGAGAGTTGCCACTTACCATTCCTACTTTTGTAAGGTCTAGCTACTTGTCTCCATAGCAGAATAAAGTCAATCCAGAACACTTTTAGCATGATCACCAAGACACAGATTAGAATGAATAATGTAATAAATCCTGCAAGTGTGTAGTAGATGCTTTGACAATCAACTATTCAAAAGATAGAGGGAAGAGGAAAATACCCATTATTATCACTGAAACAAGATAAAATAAATAAATATGTAGATACTGGTCTCCATTGGGTGTTACAACAGATTCAAGCCCACTTGGAACCTTCACAGCTCCTTTTATAATCAATAAATTAATCTTTATTGGGCCACTCCTCTGTATAAGGTCCCAGACTAGGCATTGTAGGGGATTCTAGAAGGTCTGAGAGCTGGTCTCTGCTCTGGTAAAAACACGTGAATACTTAACTAAGATGGGAAGCAGTAGAGATAACAGCCGACAGAGACTTTTCAGAGAGCTCACCCCAAACTGGATTGGGTGAGAAAGGCTTCTGCAGGAGAGGGTCTATAAAGGATGGATAGGATTTAGAGAGCTGGAAGGAGGGAAGGAAATACACTCCTGGCAAGACAGAAGGCTGAGCTCCAGAGTGCAGAGCTGGGAGTGTGTTTTCTGAGGAAGAGGACAGAATCCAGTTTTGGGGATTAGTGGAAAGTAAGATTAGGGAGGTGGCTCAGGGCAAGGTTCTGGCCAGACTGGGGACCCACCTCAGCCTTCTCTCTGAAGGTAGCAGGAGCCACTGAAGAGCTGTCTGCAGGCTTTTGACAATGCAAGTGGTTTTCAAGCAAGACGAAGCTGATGTTTTTGTGGGAAAAGACCATAGGCAGTCAGGATGGAATTGGGCAGGCAGCTTCTGAAGTAGTTTGGGTACAAGTGAGGACGGCTGGAACTCATGTAATAAAGCGAAAAGAATGGCCAGGCCTGGTGTGGGAGCATTAAGGAGAAAGCCAACAGGTTTGGAGATGTGCATTGTCTCTGAGTGGTTGCTGGCACAGGGAAGCAGGGAAGAAACAAGGTCCACATAAGTCTCTAAAGCATATCTGATGGAGAAGTCAGAGTCCTCGACATACTCATTACTTCTCCCCTGGCGAGAATCATTTAGCCATCACTGACTGTTGTCCGGTATCCACTGCTTCACAAATACATATGCAACACGGCCCCATCTTCAAGGACTTGTAGCAGGTACATACGAATTGAACATGGGTACCGTCATCATTAACGGTGTTTGGGGCAGTACCATTTATTTTCCCTCTTATAATCACCAATTATCTTATCTTAGAAATTGTCCCACTTAAGATGGATGTGAAAATCTCAAATGAGATCTGGCTATATGGATCTTTTTTCCATTTTCACCCCAAGTCTACAAGTATGGGCTCCCAGTTTCGATGCAGGAAATCACTGGCCCATATTCACAGTCATTCACCACCCCAATAGTTCGTCAGCTACTTGAGTATCCTGCAGTACGAAATCAAGAATTATCAAGGTGAAGTGACTCAACGTGGGGGGAAGAACTGAAAATAAGCAGCAAGCTCACTATTGACATTGTCATTGTGCTATAGGTAAATTATGGGTACTCTTTAAGTACATCATTTCAACAGGGTACCTCTCCAGTTCACTCTTTCTACAAACTCTCTCCAAATGTATCAGGAATCTATACCTCTTATCGTGACCATTGTGAGATCACTATACCTGTGGGTGGCTGCTTTGAAGAGATTAAAATGAGTCGAATTTCAATATCTTCCTAATTGCTAATGATTTTATAAATGTGTAGGTAATTTTTGTACAGGATAACTCAACGCTAACTTTTACTCGGTGTCTATAAGCAGGAAAACACTCCCTATGTTTGAATCCTGCCTCTCTGTAACTGTGGTCCTTAGCAAGTTATTCAACCTCTCTTTGCCTCAGTTTCCTTATCTGTAAAATTAGGAGGCTATCAATCATCCCTCCCTCATGGGGTTGTGGGAAAATAAATGAGAAATTAATTGTAAAGTAGCTAGAGAGTGACTGGAACCTCAGCACAATGTATAAATGGATACTATTATTATTATGACCATTGAATATGTACGTAATAATATTCATACAATGGGGATATAGCTTTTTAGGTTTTTGTTTTTCTCAACTCAAGACAATGCTGCCATTTCTTTTATTCTATTAGAAATGAAGGAATTCATCATGGCAATTCAACAGCAGTGGCAACAATTTTCCTTTAGTTTACATGGTTTTTGGAAAAGGGGATAAGCTTGTTGATTTGAAAATAAAAACAGGTAAAAATATCAAATACCAATAAAGCATGAAGAACAAAATCAATAAAAATAAGTTACGTGAAAACAATTCTGACACATAAGTAACCAGACAGCATTCGTAAAACATAAAACATAAGTCCACAGATGGCAAAAGCAGGGCTGGGTGGGGAGTGTGGGTTTCTCTTTCCGTGGGGATCCAATATCCAAATTCTGCCCTAATATAACATCTTGACATGGCCCACATGCTCAGGGTAACAAAATTATAACCTGCAGAAACCTGACAGTACAGGAAACACAATAGTACTTAAACTCACACATGAGCCATGATTCTGTTTGTTTGATAAAATCTTGCAGTTAAGGGACAAGAAAAAATTTCAAGCCCCACCTTAGCCAGATTCTTGTCACAACTATATCAAATTGGGGGTCAGCTTTCCCTTCACCCCCAATTTTTTTTCATCATGCTGTGCTTCTATGTGTTTATCCCAATTAATCTGAGCCACACACCTCATATGGGTGTGAACTAAGAGTTTAACTCTTCCTTTGGCTATCTGATAAACATATCAAACAGTTTTTCAGAGTTGTAAGGTCACTAAGCGGAGCGATATTTACACTAAATGTAAAATATCACTGGATCAAGTTTTTTCTTTCCATTATCTCTATGGGATGAAATGCTTCATCTAATAAACAGGATGTCGTTACACGGAAAGACCAAGGACAAATGAGGGTATGCACAGGCTTTCGGAAATGAAGTATTCACAGAGCTATTTTCCATGATAACATTACTTGCTTCTTCATTTTCTGGGGAAGTAGGGGGAAAGCAGCAGGCTGCCCCAGCAATCAAGCACGTTTCATCACTGGGGATAGTGATAGTTGTCTGGGGATAGTGATAATGAAAAGCATGACAACTTTTAAACAATTTTATTACTGTTTTCAAATTCTCTACAGAAAAGGTATCCCCATGCTGCTTGCATCCTCGTCACTCCGCCTGAGTATGCCAGTTATTTGTGAAAGAAAATGTTGCACTCTAATGGGTTTTATATAGTATCTGAAAGTAATCCATTGAACGGTATTCTTTTTTATATTTTTGTCATAATGATAATATTTTACTGCATCAAATTATAATAAGGTTCTTGAAAGCAAGCTGGATTCATACAAGCTAAAAACAATCTAGCCTTTCCAGTTCACAGGGAAAATTTCTGTTTACCAAGCATGAGTATAAAACATTGTTTTACTGTATAATTCAGCCTTCTGGCTCACAAAGTTAGGAATGTGTGGAAATACTGTTTTATTGATCACCTTGGTGTGCATCCATTTTTTCTTTCGACAAATACTGATTGAGCATATGCTGTGTGCCAGGCAATGCACTATCGACTGAGGACACAAAGATGGCTAAGACTGGAGCTTGCAGATTGTGCCCGAATTGCACGTTGAATAACAGGATAAAGATGCGGGTTCAGCTGCCACAGTTCACCTAAGTTCCACCTAAACTTGATTTTTTATGAAGTATAACAATGATAATGCATTTTTATCATAGAATAATATCTAAGATTTTCATACTAGAATGGGCAGGGGTTAAATATGTCACCTTTCCATCTACTGTGTCAGCCTCTCAAATAAAACGTGTGCCCATTATGGCAAAAAAAAATAAAATAAAATTATTAAAGAGGTGAAGAACAAAAGAACATGCTCAAAATTTACCATTGGGGTGTTTTCTTTCCTGTGCAATGAGACAGAGAGCATGGACAAGGTTGGGAAGCAGCAAGCGGACCAAGGAAGAAGCTGGGAGTTGAAGAGGGATCAGCAGAGGGCAGGGGATCCAGGAAGTCGTAGAGGGATGTGGGCAAAGCAAACAAGGTTTTTCACCAGAAAATTCTGATGGGATGACCCAGACAGCAAGCGGTCAGGGTGCCCAAGAGGAGAAGTACATTTTATGAGATGGGCCCTTTCCTTGGTCTGGATGGCTCCCCGTGGAGATGGATGCCAGTGCATTTTTCTCTAAAAACATACTTTCAGTCTACAGTTGATACATTGCAAACTCAGGTGACAAAAGTCTCACAAACACTCCTTACTTGGGGTCTTCTGCTTTAATCTTATGGTGTGCCTTCTCAAACCATGCGAATTAAAGGCCAGGCAGTTGTACTCGAGGGATAAATCCTCTTCTTTCACATCAGATATTCTTAAAATACTGCTTAGACAAGTCAGCTGGTTGCTGGAACTAAGAGAACACCTCATTACTTTTCATGCTCACTTGGTAGTTGCAAATGGTGGGGAGGGGAAGAGGAGGTTCTAACTTCAATGAAAAAATACCTTTGATTTTGTCCCTTCTCCTGATGAATCCTTGTCTCAGTGAGGTCCCCAACATTGCTTTTGTTAACATGCCACTGGACTGAGGCAAAGTTCTGAAAGCCTTTCCCAATGCATGCTGAGCAAGTTATGTTTGCTGATTTTCCTAGATGGGCAGTAAAGAAATTCACCGATAAAATTAAATTCTGCCAACTGAATTAAATTTCATTTAATTTGATATAAAATGTTTGTCAAACACCCAGTGTGTGCCCAGCACTGATTGCTGGTTTCCTTCTCCACCTCTAGCCCTTCCCCAGGCCCTGGTTTGCCTCCTCTGCTCTCCCCATTGTTTTCACTCAACTCCTAAGTGAGTTTGAAGCTCAGCTCCCACTACCTTCTCACCTGCAAGGGAAACGTAAAAAGCAAATGACTCTGATTTGACCAACTCCACTTTATGATACAGTCTTTACTGTAAATTGACATTTCTTTTGAACAGCTGTCCTTCGCACCTTTCTCCTCCTACCAAATTCTCTTTTTTTCATTAGCTACATTTGGAGTTAAAACTATGTCTGCCCCATGGGGAATTTGGAAGGCGTTCATGAGGCATGACCCGAACACAATCCCTGTACCTAATACCTAGAAAGAGCTCTCTCCATCTCAAGACTTCCCCGTTTAGAACTGCTAGCATCAGGGCTGCCTTCGTGCCCTGGGACTTGCCCTCAGCCAGCCCTGAGCCCTGGGGTGCTCTGAGCACTGTGCCAAGAGCCAGGCATTGGAAGCCGAAGAGCAGAACAAGGAGCTGGGAGTCTACTGGGAGGTGACAAGGGTATAAGCAAATGATTACCACGCGAGGTATTCTGGTGTTGTAGTAGCACTATGGACAAGGTGACACGGGAGTAGAGAGGAAAACCACTGCAGGGAGCAGGGCTGCCGATCGCACCTGCAAGTACCTGCTGGAGCTAGGCGAGGCCGAGGCGCCGCTCGTGCTCAGCAGGGAGGGAGGAGCAGCTATGGAAGCCCGCTCATGCAAGATGAGGAGGAGGAACCACAGGGGCAAAAGCAGGGGAGGGAGAAAGCCCTGCAAGTCCGCATCAGAGCGAGGCGGGCAGCGTGGTGGGGGCACAGGCAGGTGGGGTTAGGGCTCGGGTGAGCCACGGGGAGGTGCGGGCCAGGCCGTGCGGCGACTGGGTCTACGTGGTAAGATCTTTGAACTTGATCCCATTTGTCGTGGGAAACCAGGGAAGGCCGAGACGGAAGGAGCCAGCAAGTCCGGGTTCTCGCCCTCCTGCCGTTTATGATCCGTGACCTCGGGCGCGTGAGCCCCTCCCAGCCCAGGTTTCTCGCGTGCCAGGTGAGCGCTGCGCCCACCGCCTGGGCAGCGGTGGGAAAGGGACGGGCGCAGGCGAGCCCGGGAGTTAGCAGGTGCAGCCCCGTGGAGATGCCCCATCGGACTGTGACGGTCCTCAGCCCTCCCCGGGGCTCCCCCACAGGCGCCTGACCGAGTCCTCAGGCCGCTGGGACAACTGCCTGCCCTCTGCTAGGGGAGTTCCGACCGGGGTCATATGGGAGACCTTTCTGGCAACTTCCACAGCATTCTTAAAGATTTCTTACCGATTTCCACTGCTATTACGTCATTGTGTAGAGGTGCTCTGATTACTGGAAGCAAAGAAAAGTTTTCCCCACCTTAAATTAAAGATAAATGGAGAATATAAATATTAGGAGAATAGTGGATGTTCATCAGTATAAATCTTGTATTTTCATGTTTCTATCCTATTTCACGGCAATGTTTTTCAAATTTTGTGACAATGACCCATGTTAACAAATACCTATACCCATAGACATGCACACACAGACACATGTATAAATGAAACAAAATCCTTTTGGGTAATACTTTATTTTACTACCTAAGATGCTCTTTGATATTTTCTCTTCTACTCTACGGCATTAAAATGAATGCTAGTCCAATCCACTAACCCACTGGCCAACAGCCAATGAAGGGGTGGGGGGCTCATTTATTTAAAATAGTATGATTAAGGTACACTGCAGGTGTTGATATTAAACAATGAGAGACTAATAAAATCGTGGTCTGGTGATGCTTATTTTCCAGCAGTGGAAGAGTGAAAAAGCCCAAACCAAAACTTTCCTCCAATATTGCTTTGGCCTGAGAAATCTGCTACACAAACAGGTGCCACTTCATCTGTCGCAGACCAGGCTATCCTAAAGGGGCCTTGTTATACTGTGATTGAGAAATCATTCTCCTAAAAAGCCTTTTACAGAACTTAAGAAAATTTGAGAAACCTTTTTTATAATTAAGTGACCTACCTCAGGTCACTGACAATGCTAAAAGTACTGCAAACCAGGGCTGAAAATCACTCAACAATGTTTGCATATTCCGTTATAAAGCTTCTCACTAAACTTCTAATACCGTTTCATTCGAGATTAATTTATTTTTCTATTTTCAGAAACTCTGAGACCAAATTATGGGAAAGGGAAGTTATTCTTTCTCTCCAAATAGTTCTACTGACTTTCAAAAAAAGTAAAATAAGTTAGCATGCAGATTACTGTATTTTTGAAAAATTAAGCCAAAGAAGAAAGAAAAGATGTGACTTTGGATTAATAACATAATCCACCGCTCATATTTTTTTAAGCCTTTGTTAATGCATTAACAAAAACTATTTTCAGCCTGATAAAGACTGTGTAAGATAAGATGGAGCAGGAGGAAGTATCTGGGAGGGGTATGAAGTGCAGGAAAATCAATGAGGAGGTCAAAATTCTTCCCATTTTATCTGTTGTTTTTTTTTAATATTTTATTTTGTTAAGTTCAGTAGCTTACCTTTGACTTTAAATGATCTGGTTGCTGTCACAATATAATTGACTCCATTTTCATTGTGTATAAATTTACATGTATAATCACCTGCATCGTCACTGGTGGCATTTTGAATTAGCAAAAAGTTCTTGTATGGATAGTACCTAAATCCTTGAAGAGCTTTACAATTCTGAAAGGAAAAATTCCATTCTATTTTCAGTACATTTTTTACTTGCAAGCTTAATGACATAGTTTCCATCTATTTCCCCCAAGTTTCTTTTTACCTTAAACCACTGAAGCGGTGTTCTCCAATTGTAGTTATCAATTGTGGGACAAAATATTTTGGAATTTTCTCGAATTCCAAATGTTGTTGTATACATCATATAATCTGGAATATTGCAATCTGATTGTTTTATATTTATTGTCACAGTTACATGTCCAGTCTTATTGAGGGTGGGGCTATTGAAATAAGTCAGACAATTTTTAAAAGTCACTTAGTATCATGAAATCATCTAACTCTTGCCTTTAGTTAATTGGCTTGTCCTCTTAAAACAACTGATATATAGTTGTTCTTTTCTTATTTAAATAGAACCATTACAATCTCGAGCTTCCACACTCCCTTTGTCCAGTGTATGGATGGATGAGTAGAAAAATGGGGTCAAAAATAAATTGAAAAATAGCGGGGGATGAGGGCGACGGGATACTTCAGGTGTTCTTTTTTACTTTTATTTTTATTCTTATTTTTATTTTTTTGGAGTCATAAAAATTTTCAAAAATTGATTGTGGTGATGAAGCACAACTATTCGATGGTTACTGTGAACAACTGATTGTACCCTGTGGATGACTGTATGGTATGTGAATATATCTCAATAAACCTGAATTTAAAAAAGAATCTTGAGTTTCAAATATTTTGTTACTTTTGATATAACTCATAACTCCCCCCATAATATAGCCCTAAAAATGGCTCTCTCACCATTTCCTCATATGCAATGATGTCTGCTGCAATACCACAAACACCGTATAATAAACTTAACCAACCTTTACCGAGGGTTTACTATGTAGCAGGCACAGTGTTATGAACTGTTTGTATATTCCCTCATTTTAGTCTCACAACAACCCTTTAACATGAATTAGAATGCTTAATTCACAGATCAGAAAACTGAGGGGTAAGGAAGTAACTTCTCAGCCTCACACAGCTAAATATAGCAGAACAGGAATTTGAAACCTAAACTTATCAGATCGCAGAAGCTGGGGGCTTCGCTGCACGTGTGCTGCCTTTTGAGGCAGTTCATCTGACATTTTGTATGGGCATAAAATAAAATATTTAACAATTTATATACCCAATAAATAATTTAAAGGCACACAATCTCATATAACCCTCCTTAGCTTAACGTTAAGGGGGAAGGCACTGGTAATCGCCTTTTATCACTCCCCATAAGCCTCCTGGATGCCAAGCACCGTAAAACCACTATGTTTTTGTGGTGGTTTGTACTTTCTTACAGCCGAAAGAGAAAAATTGCTCCCAATTTCCTCAGTCTCTAGGAAAGCTAGGTCTTTTTCTAGTTAGGCTAATTAGACTACAAGTTAATCCCTGCTATTATAAATCCAAAGAGTTACTCTTAAACTCCTGAAACCTAACCTGACTGTATTCCTCACTCTTATTCAAATCCCTTTATAAATTCCACTGTTCCAGACAGGGTCAGGAAGAGAAGGAAAGTAAGGGGCAGCTGGACTACCCACTATTAAAAGGAATAGCCCCAAGATGATGGCCATTGCCAAGACAATACCTTCGGATAATGCAAGTATAGACCCCAGAATCGCTGACTTGGCTCGGAAGGAACTTAAGACGCTCCCCCGAGGCAAACACGCGACTTCCTTCCTGGGTAGTGATAATTTCATTTGTTTCTGAGTAATACCAGTCCACAGGGTACCGATCTCCTGCTTGTCTAGAACAGCTCACAATTAAAGCCTCATTTTCCAGGCCCCAGTATTTTTTATCTGCAAATAAAAAAATATAAGTATGATCCTGCAATGATCACATACAGACCATAATTCATACATTCTAAATATTTCCTTTTAGAATTAAATTTAGAAATTGGTTCAGCTGGGAAAGAATAAATAAATGATTAGACTCATTTATGTCCATTGGGTACCACAGATGAATGAATTAGTCCAGAATGCAATCCTTGACACTGCCTCTATGGAAAAGCAGCCGGGTCCCCCTGTCATGTCAACAAATGCCTACAACTCTCAAATCCTGACATATTTGACTATTTAAAATTAAAATTCTGACATGTTTTGTATGAAGAATGATTGTAGAGCAAAAATGAATTTTCCATTTTATAATTCAGCTGCAAGAACTGGAAGCAAGCAAAACAAGGCAAATGTTCTTGGGATTACTTAATGTATAGAATTTAAATTTTTAATTGAAAAGCAATACTTACTAAATGGAGCTGTTGTGGAAGGTATGAGAACTGTTAGAATGGCCAAAGCCCCGAGTCCCATTATCTGTTATCCAACAAGAACAAAGTGTTGGTAACTGATTGCTGAGATGACGGCGGACGAGTCAGTGCCGTGTGAGGGCGGAGCCTCTGCTGGGAGATGGAAGATGCTCCGTAATTCAGGGAAGGGAGGAGTAATCAGGCCTCTGCTGAAAAAATAAATCACACACAACCACAAGCAACATATTTATCAGCCACAAGTTTTACTTGCTCAAAACCCCCCACAAGCATTAACTAATTAATAAGTATTTATTAAGTAAAATTTATGTAACAACAGGGTTATGATAACACTGTAGATCTCACCATGGCCATGCAATTTCACAATTACATTTTACCAGTCATGTGAAAATGTACTGAAAGAAGGTAAATTCAGAGGAATGAAAGTGCACCTATATTTTTGAAAAAAAAAAATTAAAACCATCAAATTCAATACCCCCTAGAAAATACAATGTCAAAATTGCCTGTAAAAAACCACAGGCTGACAGCTACGAGGACGCATACACATCGTGCGTGCGCACACACACACACACAGGTGCACACATGCAAATAAGTCACCACAAAGTAGCTAGCAGCTTTCCCTAGGTTGAAACCTGAAACCTCAAAAATTTGTCCTGCCTTGGCCTCCCCCTCCTAGAGTCACAGAAGGCTTTCTGAGAATAGTTGGGAAAAATAATCACAAACTTTTCTTTTTTCCTCAGTAAGAGAACCATTTGACCGTACATTTCTCTCCTTAAAAAGTCAAGGTTGGCAAGGAACCAAGCTGGAAATATATAAATACAAGAATAACCACAACAATCCTTAATATATTTCAAGAAAGCACATTTTCTCTAAATGGGAATCATCAAAACTTTTCTTATTACATCAATCAAAAACTTTCTGTTACAAACTTAGATAAATAGCTGTTTCTTACCCAAACTGAGGGACAAAAGGGAATGAACTCCGTTGGTGGCTGAACTAAGGTTAGCTTCCAGCTCTTCTAGTTCCTTCCATGTAAACTGCTCATGCAGGCACATGCTGTTTTATTTAATAGGCGAGACACTCAAAGATATCCTGCAATTTGTCATCCCACTCACCCTTTACTTGCTCAAAATACCAATGAATCATGTGACAAGAATTCATTAGCTTGGTACATAAATATTTAAACATAAGCACGACACTCAATAAATCTCTTTCAAGGAAGTTATCAAGTAATTTTCCCAATGTAACATCAGTTTCTTGAGTTGAATAATACTTGTTCTTTATTCCCCTGATATTATTACATATTTGGTTGTACATGTTCTTGAAACTGGGGACCTCGATGGTGCCCTTCAAGATGTCCCTTTGAAACCTCATTTGGGAGACAGTAGTTTGGAAGGGTCAGCCAGTTTTGGCAGCTTTTAGGGAGAGTTTACAAAGCACAAACAAGCAATGAGAAGTAAACAGGACTGCATGGGTGCTTGGAAATGTTACATTTATGATCCAGAATTTGACTCAATCTCACCCAAAAATAGATTCCAGTTCCTCAGACTTAAATCCCAATAGTGTTCTCTGTTTGGATGAACAGAAGAAGATTTTCTAAGGAGTTCATAGAAATAGAAGGAGGCTGTGGATAAGGTTACCTGAAGGCAAATGACAAAAAAAAAAACAAAAAACGTAACTCTCAACTTGTGGGCTAAATGGAAAACAAATTGTAAGCAAAACTTGGTTGTAGCTATGCATACAACTTATGACTTCATTATAAGTTCAACTTACTTTTAAAGGTCATCACATCCCAAAAGACACTGAGGACTAACTCCAGAGCAGTGCAATAATAATAATAATATAACACTAGATAATCCTTACATAGAACTCACTATGTGCCAGACCCAGTTCTAAGTGATTTATGGACATTTACTCCTTTCATTCTCACAACCGCACGATGAGGTGGGCGCTATCGTCACTACCCCATTTTCCAGGTGAGGTCACTGAGGCACAGAGAGTTAAGCAACTTGGCCAAGTCATATAACCACTAAGAGGTAGCACTAGAATTTGAACCCAAGCAGGCTGAATACTTACTAAGTTATCCTGCCCCCAGAGATGGAAGGCTAAGCACTAGAGGACTTGGAAAAACAGTAGTATGGTAAATCAGTTTTTTGGAGCCAGGTTACCACCACACCTCTTCTGAGCACTGTGTTAGGGAGCCCAGGGTTGTGCTCTGACAGGAAGACATACACAGTCTTGTACCCTTCGGAGATTCACCAACAAGATCTTTGGTGTAAGTTCAAGGAATTGCTCCCTCAACCCCGTTGTGAAAATCTGATTATCAAGATCTCCTTGTCAGTTTTGCTGTGGAGAGCACAGTAGCAGGAGCCAGAATGCTTGGCATACTGCCTGCAACCTGAAAGCACTGGATAAGGGTGTGGTGAATAAAATAACACAAACTCAAAATCGTTTTACATTTTGTATCCCAAAACATCTTTTTAATATTTTATTAAATTGGGACATTTATTCATTAAACTAGGCCACTTTTTAAAAAAAATTTTTTTTCAGTTTTACTGAGATATATTCACATACCATACAATCATCTATGGTGTACAACCAACTGTTCACAGAACCATCATATAGTTTTGCATTCATCAACCCAATCTATTTTTGAATATTTTCCTTACACCAGAAAAAAATCAGAACCAGAATAAAAAATAAAAATAAAAAAAGGACACCCAGATCACCCCCCTCCCCATCCTACCCTATTTTTCATTTAGGTTTTGTCCTCATTTTTCTACTCATCCATCCCTACACTGGATAAAGGGAGTGTAATCCACAGGGTTTTCACAATCACACTGTCACCCCTTGTAATCTACATTGTTACACAATCGTCTTCAAGAGTTAAGGCTACTGGGTTGGAATTTGGTAGTTTCAGGTATTTACTTCTAGCTATTCCAATACATTAA
>PVKY010008082.1:0-14396 GCA_004027775.1 Bradypus variegatus
AATGTGACTACAACTTCTGGAACTGAAGTTGGGCAGCTGGACATGCCAGCAAATCACACAGTCTGTCTGAGGCTTCAAATACTCATCAATTAAATGAAGTGATTGGATAACCTGATCCCAAGTGACTTCCAGGTTGAAAATGTAAAAAATCTATCATTTTTACTTTGGCCAGAATGAATCACAAAGACAAAATTAACAGAAGAAAGGAAGGTCAAAGAAATTTAGTTTTGTGTATGGGTGAAAATTTTGGGCTTCCTGAGGCATAGAGGAACAATAAATTGAACTGAGTTGTACTTTTGTTTTGATTCCAACCACCTGGAGTCAGTGAAGGAAAGAAAAGAACATTGAGTCTTGCTGAATGTACAATGGATATTTATGTTGTGAGTTAATGTATTTTTCTAATCTTGTTGCAGTATAAAAGTGATATTAGGAACAAAGCATTATATTTACAAAACTGATTTGTTCACAATTATGGAATGGAGAGAAACATAAAACCATGCAATTTGGCCATGTGGTTGAGCAGCCTGATTAAATAGTGTATATATGTTCCATATGCTTTCATTTCATTTTATGCAATATTGTCATAAACATCAGGTAAAGTAGGAACAGTGTACTCATCTCTAAATCATATCCCGTAGGTTAAACACTGATATCCAGGTTTGAGGCTTTTGAACTTTAACAGCATGTATACCTCCTATTTCAAGGGAATGATTACAAATGTGTTGACATCAGCAAAACTAATTGCCCTTGGTTTTATTTTGGGAAAATCCTTTATTATTTTATCCAGAAATATATTATAATTTTATTTGTGCTTTTTGCATAAAACACTTAGGAATTCACTTTGCCATGCCACAAAATTACTTTTATTTTCACAGAACAACCTATTAACACAAGTATTGAGTATTTACTATATTAGATTGTGCTAGTAGCAGTGAATATACAAAGAAATGCTATGGTAGCTAATATTAGTTAGGGTTCTCTAGGGAAACAGAATCAATGAGAGGTGTCTCTGACTATCAAATTGTAAAAGTGACTCACACAACTGTGGGTATGCACGAGTCCAAATTCTGTAGAGCAGTCAGCAGACTGTCAACTCCAAGGAAGATGTCTGATGAACTCCTCAGGAAACGAACCGGCATCTTCAACGAATTCCTCAGGAAATCAACTGGGATCTTCCATGAACGTGTTCGATGAACTCCTCAGGAAACAAACCAGCAACTTCAACGAACTCCTCAGGAAATGCTTCACTGGGCAGCTGAAGAAGAAGTGAAGGTCCTCCATCTGTCTTGCTTATATGTCTTCAACTAATTAATTGGATTAAAGCCAGCCAATTACATTCTCTCATTGTGGAAGGCACGCCCTTTGGTGAGTCATCAGTCACAGCTGCAGTCAATTGACTGATGATTTAATAAACCAGCCCGTTGGTTTATTAACCAGCCACAAACATCCTCACAACAATGGTCAGGCCAGTGTTTGCTTGACCAGACAGCTGGGTACTATCACCCAGCCAAGTTGACACATGAACCTAATGAATCCATCACAGTAGCCTTCAAGGACCTTCAAGAACACTTAAAAAAAAAAACAGCAAAGTTTTACCATCACAATAGATTATAATTTTGATGTATTCATATAATGAAATACTGTGTCCATGCAATGAAACCTCCATAGCAATAAAAAAGGAATAAACTACAGATACAAGTAGCAATATGGATGAATCTCACCGACACAATGATGAACCAAAGAAGCCAGACACAGAAGAGTACATTTCGACATAATTCCAGTTATATGAAGTTCAAAAACAGGGAAAGCAATTCAATGGTGTAGAATAGTGGTTACCTCTGGTGATGCTTGTGTGTTTGAGGCGAGGTGGTACTGACTGGGGGCAAGCATGAGGGGACTTTCTGGGGTATGGAAATGTTCTCCCTCTTGATCTGGGTGGAGGTCACGTGGGTGTTCATATAAGTGGAAATTCCTGGAGCTTCCACTTAAGATTTGTATGCTTTATTGTACATATCTTACAGCTCCATAATCACAATGCTCATCGTTATCATCACCATCAGCACCCAATGTGTTTGAATATCTTTGGTCTAACCATGTCCTAAGCTTGGCTCACACAGACAAAATTTTATTCTTAGCCAAGTAATTTGGAATGAAATTAAACTCTCTTCTCTGATTTTGTCTTTCCTTCCATTCTCCTTCTCTACCCCAGTCAGTAATCGATTTAACAGAATGTTTAGTAGGTTTGTTGTTTTTGTTGTTGTTGTTGTTTGTTTTTGTGACTGCTGTTAAATTTGACATAAACACCATCCTTGGGTGATTTTCCTCATTATCAATTTCTTTGGTCCTCAGTGTTTTTAACCATTTAGCTTAGTTGCTCAGCACCCAGTGGAAGAAGCCAGAAGGCTCAGGAGGTGATACCTTGAGGCCGAGACAGTCCATGTCAGGCCTGTTGTACACTGCCCACTTTTCCAAGATATATGTCTCTAATTAAGGCAAACTGGATGAATGGGCCATGGTGATCTTTTCATTTACAAAGGACAGCACATAAAGAGCCAGGGGAAACTGTGATTAATGTATCACTTTAAATCAGGACAATGGATGCACTGTCCTTTCTCTAAGGATAGAAAGTGGTCTTTTGGTAATACACTTGTGACTATTAACCTAAAGGTCTTCACTGTCCCTATCCTCCTTCTAGCTTAAACAACAACAACAACAAGTTAGACTTTATAAAAATTGAGGCAAGGCACTGGTTGTATTGAGTGCTTGCTTCCTTCCCACTTGTGTTGAATATGAATTCACGTAACAAGATGCTGCCCCAGAACCGCTAACTAGAACCTGCAGCCAAGCATAAGGAAGTGATCAGGCCTGCAGAGTCTGGAGAGAACCTCCACAATTGGGCCCAGGCACCACCCTTGTGGCATAATAAGAGTTGACAGAAACAGCTCCATTGCACCTGCCCCCGCGACCGTTTAGCTGGGGGGGTGGGCAATTTTCTTACTTGTCTCTGTGGTCCCAGGGGACACTGTGGACAGTTGCTGGAGCTTAACCTTCTTGTGGGTGTCCCACCCAAGAAGGGGCCTGCCTGGCAGGTGAGCCCCAGGAGTAAGATGCTCTGAGGTGGGCCACCCCAAAGAGAACCATGGGACTTGGAAATAAAGGAAGAGAACAAGTGGATGGGAGGTCCACCAGGACACTCCAAGGACCTCACATATGTCCTCCCTGGTAGGGAGCTGGCGTGGGACACTGCCACAGAGAGCACCACTTACCTCCAACCAGAGAAGCAGCCACTGTCCACCATGAGAGGACCACAAAGGCTACAGGTCAAGGGGAGAAGCACTTGTCTCTTTCCCTCTTCTTCCTTCCTGCCCAACATGTTGGAAGAACTAGGTCTTGAAGGGCAAGTGGCAGAAGGTAGGGGACAGAGGGGCAGGAGAAATAGTGTTTAAGAGTTAGTTCCTGTGCTACCAGCCTTCCACGTCAATGAGCAAGGGACCCAGCTGGAGCCTGGAATGAGGACAGACAGAAGATTAGATTGAAATTGAGTTTGAATTTGAAGATTTAACCTGGTCTGAGTTATAATATTGAAAAGTTATAAAATCTACTCAAGTGGAACCACTATTGTATCCTTTTAACAGGCTCCTTTTTCCTGCTCTCACCCTTGAAGGCATTCTCAATGCCATCTCTTTAAACCATCAATCAGATCGTGTCAAGATGCTACTCTACATTTCCAGTGGGCTCGTGTCACACTTAGGCTAAAGCCCAGAGTCCTTCCCAGGGTCTAACGTGGTCTGCTCTGCTGCTGCCTCTGGGACTCCAGTTCTGCCTACTCTGTGCCTCACTGTCACTGTGGCCTCCTTTCTGTTTCTGGAACATGCAGAGTGCATTTCATCTCAGGGCTTTTGCTGTTCCCTCTGCCAGAAACACTGTTCCCCATATATTCCCATCTCTCACTTCTCCACTCAAAGGTCACCTCCTTGGAGAGGCTGTCTCTTGCCCCTCTCTAAAATGGCAATCCTTCCACCCCACCCCAGGCAGTCTTTTTTTTTTCCATCACAGTTCTTAGCACTACTTGACATTATTATATATTTTTAATATACTATTATCTGTTTCCTCTGATAGTATCTAAGCTTCATAGGGGTAGTGACTTTGTCTTTGGTTTACTTCAGTATCCTAGGCAAAGAATCATACCCTGCACAAAAAAGGTTTTTGAAATCTTTGTTGAATGAATGAGCTCTAAGATGTCATCAAAGGGAGGGAAAGGGAGATTCAACAGAATTGAATTAAACAATATTTGGGAAAAGAATTAAAATATTTAATGTTTCTACCCCACTGAGTTAAGATTCCTCAATAAACTCAATATTACATTGAAGGCTAGCAACAACAATAAAAAATTGCTGTGATTTGATTTATCAACATGCACAATTAAAGACAGGCTTAATTTATAAAATTTTGATTGAATCCTAGGGTAGGAGGGCTAGTTTTGTAGAAGTTGGTATACACAGTAGGATGGAGAAAAAAACTACCACTCTATTTTGCATCTCCTCCCATCAAAAAGTATACTTTATTTCTCAACTCTTTGAATCAGGAGATGACCATGTGGCTTTCTTTGGCCAATGGGACATTAAGTAATTGGAGGAGTAAGATGAATTTTTGAATTGACATTTTCCCTCTCTTGGTGCTGGGAACCAGGAAGTCACCACATGCAGAAGCCACACAAAGATCAACACCCTGTCATCTTGGTCATCCTGAGTGAGGCTCCAAGCTCCACATGCTACAGCCGCATGAGAGGGTCCAAGAGGAAACAGCAGAAGAACCACCCAGCTGATTCCAGGCTAAACTGCTGGTTCACAGAATTGTGCACTAATGAATAATTATTGTTTTAGGACAGTAAGTTTGGGGTTGATTTGTTACACAGCAAAGGCTAACAAATACAGCATGTTTGGGTGTACTATGGGCTAAATTAAGTGCCATTGTTAAAAACTGCTAAGACACAGAAATGACAGCTTCTAACTCATCTGTCTATGAGTGACACCTGGGTAGGGTGGTGGTGGGGGGAGAAAGGGGATACTGGAACATGCACAAGAAGCCCTGGAGAACAGGGTTTGAACCCAGCTATACTATTTATTGGCTGTGTGACCTCAGGCAAATTGCTTAGCCTTTCTGAACCTAGTTTTCTCATATATAAAATAGAAAACTGGCCTAAAATACTATCCTAACTTCTTGCTACTCAAAGTTTGATCTGAAGACCAGTAACCATCAGCATGATGCTGAAGCTCTTTGGAAATGCAGATTCTCAGGCCTTATCCCTAGACCTACTGAATCAGAATCTGCACTCAAATAAGACCCCAGGGGGATTTGTGTATACATTGAAGTTTGAGAAGCCGGCCTTAACACCCTGGCGTCACTCAAGATCACATCTTGACGGCCCTAGACATTGCAGAGCCACCCAGCTTTCCCTGGGCTCTTTCCTTTCTAGTATTGTAGGGAAACTTTGTCTAGGATATTTTTGTGGGCTTTCTCACAGGCAGGCAGGCAAGCTCAGCTGTTAAGGTGCTTTTATTAGGGCTCACTTAAAACTGTAGTTTAGCAGTTACCAAGAGAGTTACCACTGAGTACCCAGCCCCCTTCCAGTTAAAGATGCCCAGTTGGTAAACTTTTGATGATCACTACCCTCTTAGTTCTGCCTGGAAAAGGCCAGCGTGTGCCAAGGGAACAAGCCTGCTGCATCAATGCATCTACAACTTCTCCTGTCTCTCTGAGCCTGGACTATTGTCTGAGCTTACAGTCCCCTCCATTCCCCAGGATACACAAGGCCGCCAAGCCCCAGCTTTCCTTCAGCCTAGCCGGACCTGCTCGGGCGGCTGGGCATGCCCAGTTCAGCTCTGAGCGTGGCCCCAGTCCCCAGTGCGCAGGTGCCACGTCTCCGGGTTTTGGTGGCCGCCGGCGGGGAGGAGGAGGTGGAGTGGCTGAGGGAGGGGGCAGCCCGCCGGGGAGTCCTGGAGCAGCTGTTGTGAGGGTCCACACAAAGGGTGGTGCCAGACGGAACAGTATTTAGCGTCCCAGTGTGAGGGTGGCTTGGAGTCACCTGGGGCCCGTTGTAGGGCGGGGGGGAGCCGGGAATTGGCCGGAGCAGCACCCAACATCACAGAGATCAAAGTCAGGAGGGTTTGCGTTTCCGAGGTCGCACCTGGGGGGAAGTCTTTCTGGAACCACTTAGTTTCTCCGTTCCTCAGTTTACTTCTGGGGGGAAAAAAAGAGATAATGATAATATTTTCTTGGAAAGATTGTTTTAAGGATTAAAAGAGCAAAAAGCATTTAAAACAGTGTCTGACGCACTGTAAGCTCTTTGTGTGTTTATTAAACAAAACAAAAACAAATGAACAATCCTTCCCACCACCGCTAGCGGCTTTGGGGCACCAGTTCTCCCAAGTCCTGACCCCCCAACACTCTGTAGCCCCATGCTCTCCCCATGGCTCACGGCGGGCTGCGGGTTTCCCACCCGGGGGTGGATGCCACTTACTTCCCCCGTTGAACCCCCTCGAGGTTTTGCGCCCGGTGCCACCCAGAGCGCATCTGACTCCCAGGCATGGGACACGTGCCGCCAGGCAGGGACACGCGAGGGGCTCCCGGCGAGACCCTCGGGTAGTGCGCGGCCAGCCGCTTCCCCGGACGCCCCACCCACCTCCTCGCAGCGCTGCCCTCCACCCCTCTCCGCCGCCAGGCCCCCGGCCCGCGAGGCTGCACCCCGAACCCGCCGCGCCCGCCCGGCGCCCCCTCCCCGCCCGCGGTCTCACGGCAGCCGGGCGACGGGCCCGGCCCTTGCCCACCCCCAGCCCAGTCCGGGAGCGCCGCACTGGGCATGCTCCGTAGCCTGGGCAGGTTGGGGCTGCGAGGCGACAGCTCGGGCTCTGGAGCCGGGAGGCGAGAACGAGGAGGGAGACTCGGGGGCTGGGGAGGAGGGAGCGGCCGGGAACGGAGGGCGGCGAGGTCCGGCGCCAGGGACGCGCAGAGCCCGGCCGGCAGGCGAGGAGGAACTGCCCCTCGTGTTCGCGGAGGAGGGACCGCGGAGACCCCAGCCCTCGGCCGAGGTAAGGACCGCGCGCCGGGAAGGCGGGGAGGCCGGGGGGAGGGGGGAGCGGGGGAAGGCGGGACTGGGGCGCGCGGGAGGGGGCTTGGTGGCCAGCTCTTTACGGGGGTGGTGGTGCTGGGAGCAGTAAGTGAGCTGCACCGCAAACAAGATCACACACCCGCGCGCGCACACACACACCCGCGCGCACACACTGGGTCTCCAGGCGGCGGCCGTGGCTACATCCCCGGCAGCAGCTCCAGGCAAAGTGACAGGTAGGAGAAGACATTTCGCGTTCTGCCCCAGGATGCGCCCACCTGCCAGGGCCCGCGGGGCTTGTTTGGATCCTTCGGGTGCGTCCCGGACGCGCGCCCTCGCACCCAAGTTCCCTGCTGGGGACCCAGTGCAGGTGCGGGGTGCGAGGCGCCTTGTGCGCGCGAGAGGCAGGGGACCAGGTCGCCACCCCCCCTTCTCCTGTAGTCATCGTCTACTGGGTTTCCTCAGACTGTGTCCAGACGTTCACCCGCTTCTGGGCTAGAAATAGCTCGGCTCGACGTGTATGTGATTATTTTGGTTGGAAATAGTTGGCAGTGTGCAATGCATGTAAATGTGTGTGCGTGTGGTTCTTTTTACCTCTTCTAGGGAAGTAATAGAAACGATTGACTATATCTATTTAAAATAACACCGTTGGGCTCAGCATTCGTTGGGGGCAGTGTTACGGCTTCCTAAAAGCCTATAAATGAAGGAGACTAAAGGTTGCCTGATTTTCAGCATTTAAAATTGCTTTTTTCTTAACTAATTAGACCGTGTTTCTATAGTACATTACTTCTGACTGTAGGCTATATAGAAGTGTATAGAAGTGTGGAAATAGGGAGTTCTCTGATCTCCAAGTGTGTCTAAGTGCAACTTGATCTGGAATCGTGAAGATATCATAAAATTACCATTTTCTGGAGAGAAATGCACATTTTCTATTATATTTCTGTAAATGTGCCTGACTTTGAAAGATTCAAATTCTACTCTTTTTTTTTTTCCACTCCTATAGTTTTCTTAGCTATTGTTCTAAAGCACTTGTTTGAAATTTAATTCTGGCCAAAGCATTTAGGGTGGTCTATAAATTAAGTTATGGGCTATGAAGATACCTGTTTAATTCTTTTGGGTTGGCAATAATGTCATCCAAACATAGGCAGCTTTATAGCATTTTAAGCATCTTAAAATAGAATAGGATTTACCCTTCAAAGGAAAATTAGATCCATAAGTAAATGTGGCCAGGAAAAGCAACTAGTGACTTTTAACTGTGCATCTGCAGGAGGTAAAGAAGGTGTCTGAGGAACTGTGCTCTTCAGAATAGAAAAATGTGTGTGTGTGTGTGTGTGTGTTTGTTGTGTGTGTGTAAAATTTTAACTTTACCCTTTTAGTTTTTTTCAATATTCTTTGGTTTAAAAAATAATGTGGTTGAACTGAGAACCTACTATTCTGTATTCATCTAACTTCCATGGCCTGAGTTATAGAACCACACAGAAAACAAAAATCTAGTTCAGCAGGCGCAAATGGTTAATCCCCTACTACACTGTTATGTAATCTAGAGTGCTGCATTTTTCATAAGACAATCTTACCTATTTTTCAGCTGGTATATTGATCTATTATGATATCTTCCTTTTGAAGTATAGAAGTTTAATAAATGATTGCCAACCAGGGAGAGCACCTGTTTTCATAGAAATTCACTTTTTAAATGGAATAGCATTTTTGTTGGCATTTTTAGGTACATGAGACTTGCTGCCAGAACTAGTAACCCTTTGAATATAAAATATTATAACTTATCTACAGGCACCATGTATCAGATTACTGATTACACTTCCCCCCAACTATATTATTACTCAGCCATCTCAACTTAGTTGTGATTCAGCTTTGATGATATCATTACCCAGCTCTGAATTAATTGCTGATGAAAATGCTGTTCTACAAGTAACTGTCAAAACAGAATTTCCAAGACTCCATTTGATCACTGGGTAGACATTTATATCTGCTGGGATAATTCTACCTTTATTTTACAAATGTGCACCCACACAAAAGAGCTTTGTTCTAAAATACTCTTTTCTAAGTTTTATATTTGTGGGCTTGAAAATGTGAGTGATGTTAAACTATTTATATTCCCTGGATTCTTGAGGCAGTGTGTTTTTGCCTTATGTGATAAGTGAATTATGGACATTTAAAAAGTGTTAAGGGTTACTAGAAAGATTCTGCAGAAATGGAGTTTTTAAGTCTGTACACCTCTTTGGAATATTTTGTCCCCAGCTGAGATGGGGCTAGTGCCTGTAGCGCTGCTACTTTGTCTTTCCCAATTTCATACCCAGCCGTCTTTAGATCAATGTCCACTGATGATTTTGACAACATGGGGCAGATATATTTGGCAGGGCAAATGAACATGGTATTTTCCTAGGATGCCACTAAATCCATTTTGGGGTTTGATTTATTAAGAATTGAAATGATGACCAAGTGCTTGCCTAGTATCCATCCCTCCCCCAAGTAAAATTGTGCTTCAGTACTGCTGTGTTGTTTTCCTTGAACCGTTATGAATAGTGATGACATTGGCATGCTAATTTGTGGAAGGATATGATATAAGTGATGTTAGCGTGTGGATTTTGTGACTGTATTTTCTTCCCAAGTTTTCAGATGTAGCCAGCAAACTCAAGTATCAGAATTAATGTACAATCTGTGTGGATTATTTTTTTTGAAATATGTTAGCCATCAGATGCCAAGTTTACTTGAATTTTTATAAATCTTACATTGAGAATAAATTTTATCTTTTTGAATCAGGGCACTTAGGTAATATAGTCAAGGGAAAGAAAGATTATGCATTTCTCATCTTCTCCATAAATGCCATTAATAGTGAACTCAGATTTTTTTGGGAAACATAATATTTGAAACTCAAAATTATATAGTTTATTTAGAGTGAATTAACAACCACTTGTAAGATAAGGATGAAAGACCATGTTTATTAGCACTGACAACCCAGCTTTTTAATGAACTATCACAGTGAATCCTGTAAAAACCAAGGACTTCTGCCTTTGTTGTTCAGAATGAGGTCAAGGACTAAAGGAGACGGTTTATAATGATTGCGGTGGGTATTTCTTGTCCAGTCTGAAGTTGCTGAAGTAGTTGTTTTTCACCTCTTAATAGGAACTTGTAGGCCACATTAGTGCCTGTCCGAAAGACTCATCCACCTATAGAGAAATAAAAATAGCGTTTCATTTCGGATGGCCTGCAGCCTTCTGTGGTTGTGCTGTTGGTGTTCAAATGTTAACTGTTTGTGACTCCTTAATTCTTAGTGTTGTCCATTCCGCATTTTCCTATTTTTCCTATCCTATTCAGGAAATACAGGAACCTTGCCTAGGTTTTCCATCCCTTAGTATTTGTTTTTCTGCTTAATAGTTTTTCTTTTGATCTAAGAATCCACCTTTAAAGTAGAAATGCTTTCTCAAGTTGCTATATTATTTAATCTGTTATGCCTTAGCATGATATAAAGGTTGGGCATGTATAGAAGCGGTGATGTTTTTAGCTAACCCAATATAAAAACGGGTTTACTTCACACCCAGTGGAATCAGGCCCAGGTGAGAAAGCATTACTGAGTGGTGAATGAGCAGTTTGCCTTGTCCTTGTCAGAATTAAGCCTGTATTTTAAAAACTCTTCCCAGAATCACCTTTATTCACAAGGCCCATTTCATTTGATTGCAACAACCACCCCCAAATCCCACTTTCTTAGGGTCTGGCTAGAACCTCACACATTTGGGTGCTTTTCATATGCTGAAGGTGTAATCTAAGTTCCTATAGGAGATGAAAGTACCAGTGTCCCACCTTTTAGATTTCAGCTAGGAGATTGTTAAGTCCAAGAAAATGAATGACCAGAAGAGTTTATTTCCTCCAGCACCAACTCCATCAACTTTTTCTTTCCCTTTCTTTATGGAATCAAAATAGTTGGAAGGGACATGATCAGAAGAAGGTTTTTCTCTGAACACCTCTTTCACCTACTACTTATAAAACCTTCAGTGAGAATATTGTAAACCATGTGACCCCGAGATAGTGTTATCTTATCTTTGACTGGGAGGCTCCTGCCCAGCTTCTCTGCTAGGATTCTTTGGTGTGCTGAGGGGTGGGGAATTTCACCACCAGCTACTGAACTACCCTTAGGCCCCCAGAATCATTGCTTCAAGAGATGGTGCCTTTCTTAAAGCATTCTTTTCCTCCTGAACGATTAAAGGATGTTTTGGCTCTCTGACATGAATGCATTGGAGTAGCCTTTTCCTTAGAAACAGGAGGAAAAAAGTAATTTGAAATCATTAATTTTAAGCAGCTCATCCAGAGAGAAGAGATCACAGACCTGTAGTTCTACACTTGACCTCCCTCTCTCCCTGAGAACGGGCATTCTTCACCTCGAGTCCAGTCCATGGAGGTCTGAGGATGCAATTTGGTGGTCCACAAATGTAGCTGGGAAACAAATTACGTCTTTATTTTCACTCACTTCCAACTGATGATTATGACAGATATTAGAGGCACGGCTAGATCTTAGCATTTTACACGTCAATGAAGAAGCACAGAAATCACTATATCACAAATCACAAGTGTCTTTTAAAAAAAATTATTTCGATAGGTGTGTTTCAACATAATTGGTTTCCTTTGTACTTTTGTGTACTTATTATGAATTTAAAAATATTATGCTGAAATGGGCCCATTGGGTTCACCACATTGCAAAAGGGGTTCACGGCCCACACCAGGTAAGGAACATCTGCTCTAAACACACTTCCTCAAGGCAAAACTGCACTGTGGGTTTCCCTTCAGCAATGAAAAGTGGCCCAGACATTCGGGCATTGGCATCAGGCAGAACTGCGTTTGGGTTGCAATCCTGACTGTGTTGTATATTACCTGCCTGACCCTGGGCGTGGTAACCTCTCTGAGCCTCAGTTGCCCCGTCTGTAAAATAAGAAGAATAACCCTGTAGGACAGAAGTACTGGCCAGTGCACTGCGAATGGTGATGGATATTGTGTTACTGCCGCCGCCGTGACTGCTTTATCCTTTCCAAAATTACTACCACTGGTATTACTTCTACTCCACGGGGGCAAATGCCATTACCTATCCACTCAGAGCAAACTGCACCAATTCCTACAGAACTTAGAATAAAGGACACTTGCTCTGCCCCCCTGCAAGTACAGAAAGTTTCAGGTCCCCACAGGGCCAACCATGAAGGGTCAGATCTTCCTCTGGACTTGCCGATCCCTCTCACTTTAGTTGGAGGGAGGGACCGAACATTAATTAGCTTGGCCCAAACCTCAAAATTCTGTGGCTCTGGGGTTTCGAAATATATCTCAGTGAGCCAGATGCTATCTCTGGGGTACCTGTGTCTCCTAGGGAGGCCTTTTAAAAGGACTGTATTGAACCCTGTAGGCCTGGAATCCGAGAGGTGTCCACTGGAAGAATTTAAGGATTTCCAGTGTGTAGGGGAAGGGGAGGAGGTGTTGTCTCGCCTCCTGTTTGCCCACAGGGCTTCAGTGAGAACACTCAACTCCTCTAGTTTACATAACAACAAAATGGACATTTGTTGAGCACTTAAAATGGGCATTCATTTAATCCTCCCAATAGCCACTTTTTGGTGGGTACTATCTCCATTTTACATTTGGAGAAACTGAGGCTTGGGGATGTTAAGGACTTACTCTAGGGAATTAAAGCTACAGTTGGGATTCAAACCCAGGGAGGCTGTCACCAGAACGCCAACTTCTAGCCACCGTAATATGTTACCTGCCAGAGGTACAGGCTGCGGAAAGATTTGTGGTAATAAAAAGTTTTGTGACAAATTTTTTTAAGTGACTGGGCTGAGCTCTGACAGCTAAGCTTCTGGCAACACTGCTGTGAACATGGGATTGGAATAGGTCTTTGAGGAGAAAGCCATGTGTCTTCATGCAATTCTAGGTGTTTCCATTTCGCAGTTACACAGGCCAAGTCTGAGATAGCGAGGTTACTAAACGCTACTCTGGGGAAGGCTAAGGCATAATTTTAGTTTTCTGGAGGGCCAGTTTTTACCTGGTGAGTATGTTTCAGTAAGGGCATTGCATACTCTGATGCCTCCATGTCCAGATAAGTAACTTGCCCAAATGCCCCAACCAGGTATCAGAGACCTTAGGGAGTGAGGGGGAGGCGGCTCGGGGCCATTGGGGAGCAGTTGCCCATCCACAAGGAGGTGCTGCCACTCAGGGACAGCAAGAGACTCAGGGCTCCCTGCGCCTCTACATTTTCAGAAGTGTGGAATCCAGATTTATTTTGAACATGAAATCTCTTCATTTTAATATTTGGGAAAATGAAATTAAACATGTCAGCCCAAGGGGTGGCCAAACAAACACATTTGTGGAACAAATTTGGTCCATGAGCTCTCCTTCTGAGACTTCTGTCACCTGTAACTGCTTGCAAATACTGTGGACTAGGAAAAGTCAATAGTTCTGTCTTCAAGTGTGGTATCTTCTTTATTTCTGAGTTTTGTTTGTTTGCTGTTAAATTTCTCAGAAAGCTTTTGATGACCATTTATTTCCAGTGCTTATAGAGTTCAAATTCCGAATTTTTGCCTATTCTTCTTGTCCCTCACACTCATTTTTCTAAGATATTAGCAAATACACAAAATTGAGTGAGGCAGGACACGAAATTTCTCTTATTTCGTGGTACTCCTTTAGAATAAGAAAACCGAAGTGAAGAGGAAAGGATGACTTGGTGTTTATGGGAACATGGACATTGTCATGGGATATCACTGATTTGAACTCTAGTCACAAAATCTTTCCCCTGCTATTTTGTATTTTTTTAATGTAGTACATGTGTGCTAGACATACAGAATATAGATCTGCTTTCTTCAGATTAGTGTTTCAAGGTGCAGTCCTTTTAGCAACCCTCATTTTCCTTTTGGTTCACACTGGATCCAATCAAAGAAAATAGAGTCCCTTTGAGATGGGTTTGTATCATATCTGCTGATGCACAATTAATGGATATAGCACCAGAGCCCTCTCTGGAATTTCCTTTAATCTTTTGTTTTCATTGGCTTTAAAAATTATGTAAGTGATATATTAGTATGTTCCAATTGAGATGATAATGCAGAAATATAGAGAACAAAATGTAAAGTACTCTTTCCCACCTACACCCATTCCCACATGTAACCATTGGCAATAGTTTAGAGTACCCCCTTCCACTCCTCCTTCTATATATGTACATATATATGTACATATACATATCCTTTTCTTATTACATAAAATGAATCATACTGTGTCCATTTTTCTGTGACCTGCTTTTGTCTGCTTAACT
>PVKY010008083.1:0-14371 GCA_004027775.1 Bradypus variegatus
GATTGTTTCTTGAAAGGAAGACTTTTCGCCAGGCATAATCCCTTTTGTTAAATAAACTATCCCAAGAGAATATTCCTACATAGGAATCTATAATAAGTAAAAATTATTTTAATTGAAAGAAACAAGAAATCATTTCAAATGGTTTCATATTTAACAAATTAATTTTTCCCCTTCATCTAGCTACAATGCCAAGTTGTATTCCATTTTCAGGTTTTGTCTATTCTAGGTCTTCAAATAATTTTGTCAACTATCTGTTTCTCTCCTCTTTTTTATATGGTGACTTAATCTCAGGCAGGCTCTAAGTGGCAATATGATGGCTACCAGTTTCTCCTGGCTTACTTTATGTCTGCTGAGTTTTTTGTTTTTTTTTCTGATAGTTCAATTACAAGTCCCAGAGAGGTCTCACCTCGATTCCTTTTGGGTCCAATGTCCTTCCTTGCTCAACAAAGAAATGGAAAATAATGTTTGTCATGCTGTCACCCACCTAGACCATGGGTAGGAAGGGAACAATGGAATTATTCTCAACTCAGCCATATGAGAAAGAAGTAATCCTCTAGATTTGCTTAAGCTGATACCAGAATGGATGTGGATAAATGCTAGTCAGGCAAAAACAAACAAACAACAGATACCCACTGTAGCCTCCATTCTTATTTTTCTTGACTATTCTTCTGAAATTGTTTCCTTGATAGAGATCATAATTGTATTAGTTAAAGTAAAGGCTAAACAGAATAAAAAGACTCCAAAAGATATTAACTCAAAGAATTGATTTTGGAAATAGGTTTTCCAACTCTCAATGAAAAGGAGATATGTTGGAGAAAAAAGAGAGGCCTAGTGGGTCTCATGAATATAGGATCTTCTTGTGGTAAGCTACTGGTTGCTTCCCTCTTCCCTACAATCTGTTCTTTCTTTCCACCTGGGCACATGACCACTGATCTAAAGACTGTATTTCCCAGTCTGCCTTGTGATGAGGTTTGGCCCCATGACTAGGTTCTCAACAAAGGGACATGAGCAGAAGTACTATGGACAACTTCCAGGACTTCTTAAATATAAACTTGACTCACTGCTCCCTTCCCATCTAACTACCTACAATGATGAAAGCCTCATGTTGAGGATAACAAAGGACCCCTATCAGCCTGGATCAGAATCTACTCACTAACCAGTTGTGAAATTTCTGATCCTTAACCTTCCTCAAGTATAAAAGGAAGCTATTAAATCATATGATATCTGAAGTCCATTCCAGACTGAAAAGGCTTTTTATTATGTTTGGAAATAGAGAGGTTGGGGTGAAATTTCCATCCTTCAAAAAAGTTAGGTGATTCCCAAAACATTTGAATGCATCAGATAACCCAATTTATAGGCCTTTGAGATAAAACTTGGATGTTTAGAACTTTGGAACAACCCACTCACAGGAGAGTGAACTAGCCATGATGAGTAAGTAGTTGGGCCTTTCTTATTGGAGGGTGGAAAGTCTTTCTGACCTCCCCAAGGAATTAATGGAGACTGTAAACCATGAGATTTTTTAATACTAATATTATCTGAGCTACATAAATATAATGTCATGAATGGCCATAAAATCACCCAGCCCTTTTAAAATCCAGTGAAAGCATCAGACTCCATGATCTCCTAAGGTTGAACCACAGGTATTAATGATCCATGGCATGAAATACAAGATTTTACTTTTATATTTATCCCAGAATTATTGCCCTTTGATTTGTAATACATTTCCTTTTGTTCTTGTATTAAAGGACAAGTTAAAGGAGTATTGACTCTGTCAGTGTAACTTTGCACATTTAATATGGTCTTCTTTGGCTTTATTAACATCTAAACTGAAAGTGGCTGCTTTGTACTTCCAAGGTTGCCTTTGAAGGGTCTATTTCTCAGTGGAACATCCTGCTTTCCATTATTGCAGCAGTTGGACAGAAAACCCCTATTGATCTGTGACAGTTCAGAACTGCTAGACGGAAATGCGATTTCCAAAACTACAGCTCTCTGCTAAACAATTTTTCTAGGAATGATGCCATATCACTAGCTACTTGACTTTGCCAAAATGCAATACTCCTCCAATGGCCCTAGCTCTGGGAATAATACCAAATGATAGTTCAAGCTGGGAGGAGGGCAGTAAATCAGCAAGAAAAGCTGAAAAATACCCCACTTTTAATACCTTTTATCTTTTTCCAGATGACTGGCCTATCTCTCTCACCTTCTGCTTCTATTCATGAAAGAACTCCTTTCTCCCCTTCATTTGTGGTGTGAGAGTTGTATTTTTTATTTTACTCAGCGTTTCTACATGAGCTGATTGTGAGAGAGAAATTCACATTTTTCAAGGCTAATGCAATCAGATTGCCATTTGACTCATAAAAATATATTCTTTCTCCAGCACCTATGTGAATCTCTGTAATGCCTGATTGATGAGGATTATTTGTTGAGTGAAATGGGTCTGAACAAAGTGTCAGACAGTAGAATGAAAGCCAGGAGAGAGTTCCAAAGCAGCAACAGAAGGTATCTTCAACACAAGCATCGTCTCTGGCTGAAGGCTCCCTTCTGGCTTTGAGTTCCAGCCTTTCTGGAAGCTGTTGCAGTGGAACTTGGAGGTCTTGGGGCAGGAAAACCTAGGTTTGTTGCCTGCCCTTGATAATGTATTAACAATAAGAACCCGTCCTTAGAGATTACATCTGCCTCCATTTTGCATTCCTTTTAAAATGACTTCCTTTAGTTGGTTAAAATGATACTGTCTTTCTCTCAAATACTTTTTTCCTTTCTTGGTTCATCATTTGTTTTCTTTCTTTCCTCCCCATCTCCCTCCTTCCCTCACCCATCCCTCTTTCCTTCTCTCCCTCCCTTCCTCTTTCTCTCCCTCCTTTTCTTCCTGTTTCTTCCTTCCTTCTTTTCTTTCCTATGTTTGCCTTCCCTCTTGCTGCCCCCTTTTTAAGATTTTATTGCCTGGGATAAAGCACACTGTGTCAGTGCTGACTTAATTGCTGTCCCTTACTAGGGACATCATCTTCTTGTTTGGAGTATCATGCCTTGGTACTCTCTAATATAATTTGGATATCTGAGTTATCCCATTTAAAATAAACATCTAGCCTTGTCTCTTGAAGTTTTACATGAACCCCGGCAGCCGGAACAGTGACTGGTAAATAGTAGGTGCTCAATAAATATTTGTTTTTTTGTTAAATAATGATCCCAATATCAATCAATCAAATCACAGAGAAATAAAGAGCAATATGTTTAAGAGTATTCTGTTGGTCCTGCCAAAATGGTGTTGCTCCTCTTTTGCTCAGAGAGCATTTACTGAGAAGATAGGTAACTCCTGAGACCAACTTGACTTTGTATCTCTATTGTGGTTCCTTGACCTTGGAAAATGTTTTCCTACAGGCACAGTATTTTCCCTGGTGGAATTTTATTCAATATTCTATCTTTGTCTCTACTTTAGAAAACATGCCTCCTGAATATTGATGCCTCAGGCAAAGAAATTACTCTAGCGGTACAATTTAAACCCAGGACATATCCTGCTCTCACTTGCATTTGCAATTTGCCAACACAGTCAGAAGGAACTGAGCCCACACATGAACTGACAGAATCAGGGCTCCAAGGTTAGCAATTATTAAAATTTGAAAGTCCATTTATTCATTTTCAAAATACTTTATTCTGTTGCTTCTGAAGCTGAATCGTGAGTTGCCTTCCCTCTTGCTGCCCCTGTAGTGGCATCCAACTCCAACGGTAGCTCACAGCTCTAAATGGTCCTCATTGTTCAAAGCACTAGATGAGAACAAAACTAGACTGTAAGGTCAATCTCACAGCCTTATTGCAGTAAAAATTAGAAGTCAATGATTCTCTTATGAACAAACAGAACTGAAATTCAACAGGATTTTTTAAAGTTGTATTATGTGAAACATTTGGAAAATATAATTATGGTTGCCATGGTGGGAAAAAAAAATAAAGCAGGGGCAAGATGAATCACTTATATCACAAAAAGCTGTAAGTTTGCCATATTAACTCAGATCCTAAAAAAATATTTACATATGTTGGTGGAATTGTTAAGACATTAGAAATGGCTTTTTGCATTGGAAATAAGTACACAGGGCTTTCCACTATTCTACAGTAGTGAATTAATAGAGAATAAATAGGAGAAACATTTGGTAACAATGTGGCAGAAGTATTAGAACAAAATTTTTTAAATGGTAATAGTGAAAGGTCTCCAAATTTATACGCTAATATGGCAGCTGATAGTATGAGCATCTTTGTAAATTAAACAGCGAGACCCAATACACCTCAAAATGATGAAGGAAAGCAAGGAGAAAATGTGTTAGGTTAGTGGCACTGCGTCCCTCAAATATGCAGCAATGGGGGAAAACCAGACTGGCGATCCGTGTCTGGAATATGTACTGAGTGAAACCATCAGGAGAGGGGAGGGATTTATTCTAAATTTCTATTTGGCAGATAAAGGGGGCAGAGATTCTACCTCTTTTCACCAAAGATGTTGAACATGAGGGGGAAAGTTTTGGCTTCCTCCCTTGCTTTTCAATGTGAAATAACGTCTTGATGCTGTAACTCTCCCTGTCCCATGGGAGTGTGCAAAGGGAGGAAATAAGTGGCGTGGGTGAGGAGTGGCGGTGCAGCACCTAGGAAGAGAAGAAGAGAGGCACCAGCCAGATTCTGCCAGGAGGGCGTGGATCCGGGCGCAAGCCAGCGCAGGTCCTGCCTTCTCCCGGCCGGTGCCCGCTGCGGGAGGGGCCAGGCGGGATCTCCGCGGGCAGATCTGCGTGGGGATCAAGAAACTGCCCTGGATCCGCCCAGAGCGGCTGGACCCCGCACGGCCCCGCTCCGAGCCAGCTTGGGAGAGAAGTTTCCCGAGGGAAGGCGGCGGACCGATCGGGGGTCGGAGGCGACTCAGGTGTGTGGTGGGGTGGGGTCAGTTTAAATATCTCTTGCTAACCCTGGGGGCTTCCCAGACCCGCCTTCTAGCCAACTCTGGGCGGGATGGAGGGACGGTTAAGGATTTGCTCCCATGAAGAAGGGGGTCAACCCATTTGCGGAAAGAAGTGGTGCGCAATCAGGGTTCCATCCTTGCCCAAACTGGAGTGGTCCGAGGTCCCCAAGCCCTAATTCGGGAAGAGCCACCCCCATTCCCAGGCCCGTTCCCAGGTGGGTGAGGCTGAATTCAGACAGCTTCGGGTCAGATGGATGGGATCACGGGGTCTCCTCAGAGCCCCTAGCTCCGACTTTCGCCCGCTGGCCACGGGTGGGTTGACCCTCCGTCTCTTCTCCAACCTCGCTCCCCTCCCATCCTCTGGAGAGGACCCCAGACCCTCGTGGAGATTCCAGCCCTCTCTCGAGTGGGGGTCCGAGATCCAGCTGGGGTTGGGGTTCGTTCCGGCCTGCCTTTGCCCTGTCCCCCGCTCATCTCTTGGGTCGGGGGCTCAGTCCCTCCCTCCCCTACCAGTGTTGCTCTCACACTCGGCACAGGAGTCAGAATCCCGGTGGGGTTTCGCACCTGCCCCCAGCCAGGAACGGGGGATCTGAGGACAGCAGTGTCGAGGTGGGAGCGAGAAAACGGGGAAGGGCAGGAGCGCCACCTCCCGAGACCACCGTGGGGGCGAGAGGACAGGCCGGGGGCCCGGTTGCCATGGCTCCCTAGTAGCCGAGCTGGGGGAGCTCGAGATGCCAGTCACGGATGGTCCCTTCTTCCCCTTTGTGCCTCTCTCTCTCTTTCTCTCTCCTTTTTTTTTTTTTTTAGTGAGAGGGTGCGTGGGGAGGGAGGGCTCAGAGAGAAAGTGATTAATTTGGAGAGCAGGGATTGGAGCCGGGAGGCTGGGGAACGCTGGCCCCTCCATTCCCACTCCTCCGGCTCTCTGCGAGCCACTCTTTCTCAGACAGGGGCAGGGCTGAGGAATTCTGCGGTAAAACGAGAGCCGGGAGAAGCCGCCGCTGCCGCCGCGGGCCCAGGTACCGACGCCGGGGGCAGGGTGGAGGGCTAACGCGGGGTGGGTGTTCGGACCGTCGGCCCAGCTGGTGGGCAGGGGAAGGGGTGGGCGGCGAGGGGCGGGGGGGCAGGTGTGTCAGCCGCACAGGCGGGAGGCGCGGCGGGGAGGGCGCCCCGGGCTCAGACTTCCGCGAGCGGCGCGGAGCCAGCAAGTGGCCGCCTTGGAACGCGCGTGCGCCGTGGCGCGCTCCCGCTGAAGGCCGTGGGCGGGGCCTTGCGCGTGTGTGTGCCCGGAGATGGCACCTGGTGAGTCACCTGGGCTCGCCCAAGGCAGTGTCCGGTGGCGCCCACGTAGGTTCGATTTCCAGCTCCACCATGTCTGTGACTCGTCACTTTGGAGGAGCCATTTAACTGCTCCTTGCCTCAGTTTCCCCTTATAAAAAAGAGGTAATATCAATACCTTCCTCACTGGGTTGTTGCAAGATTGAAGTAAAATAATGTAAGTAAAGAGTGTAGTGCAATACGTGAGGCATAGTAAGCACTCAAAGGTTAGTTATTGTTGCTAATTGTGTTACTATTAATTAATTCTAAATTTACATATGGGGCAGTCTCATTTCTGTACATCTTTTTACAAGGCAAAATTTAGTGCTTTCTAATTTTGAATGATGGTTAACACTCTGTAATACTAGTTATCATTAATGTTATAACTGTTCACTCCAACTCCTACTAATTTCTGGGTTGCTACAGATTGGAACAGATAGACCGACTGCTGGTCAAGTTGGCTTGTCAGGTTATTGATAGAAGGAAATGCTTAGAAAGCTATTTGGGAGAACTTAGTTACAAGGAGAAAAATTTATTCCATGGCTTTGTGTGTAAGACTTTGTGTTTCCTCCTTTCACCTCTTAATGTCACAGATAGGTTAGTCTTAATATCGGTTGCTTTGTGATGGACTACTCTGTGGCTTTCATAATTTACTTTTATTTTAGAGTCTAATGTGTACCTCAGTTTTCCATTTTACGGCCATAAATGCTGCAGTGGATTTGTCCCTTACAGGTAATGCCAGAGCCTGGTGTATAATTATTCCTTGCAAACTCCTGAAGATTGTCAGCGAATCAATGGAGACAAATAGTTATTACCCAGCAGGTTTGAACACTGGCTACGGAAGTTCATTAAAATCTCTTTCAGGGCATGTTTGTACCCACCTCACTACAGAAGCACAGGACTGTGATGATTAATATGTGTTTTCTGGATTGTTCTCTGTTGCATCTATAATTAAGGGTCTCTTCCTTGAAAGATAAGGCTGTAGATTTTTAATGCTACCTCATGGTTATATAGGTGTACCAACTAACCTTGTAATGGGGAAACTGTACACCCATGGACAGGATTTGATATTGTGCATAATATATTTATTACTCTTAAGTTAATTTAACCTATTAAATGAACTGGTTTTAAGTAAATTGAAAAAAATGCTTATTAAAATATGGACTTGAGGCATGTAAGGCCAAATAGATGTGACTGTCACAAAGCTCTTCAGTGACTTTTGCAAGATAAATCTCACCTAGAAAATATTTGCTGGGTAGAGGCCTGATTTTATAATTTACTCCTGAAATCCTTGAAGATAGGAGGTTGTTTCACCCAAAATTGCTTTGTTATACTAATTTAGCCAGATTCACTTTTATGGAGAATTAAATAAAGGTAATTATCAAGATTCCAGTAGTATTTATCTGATAATGGAAAATTAAGTAATCGATGGCAACTAATAGAGTTATATTTGAAGGAATGAGTGTCAGGAAGCCCTGTGAGTATTAATTCAGGTAATGGAGTATTGCTTCAAGTTTGGGTTTTGCAAGACAGCACTCCCATCTTCACAGTGAGTATGTCATCTTTAAAAGGTACCTTGAGAAATTAGTGTGACAGCCTGCCTGAAATTCATGTGATCATTTACATATTGTTTCCCAGGAGCTTTGGCATTAAGTGTTTCATTTATTGGAAATTATTTTGCCCTTGGATTTATGTCAGGCAACAGAGCAATTGGGTCTAATATATTTTAGAAACAAAATTGAGTTTTTCACCATTTTGTATTTTCCTTTAAAAACTAAGCAGTGATACAGATGGAAAGCTCAAGTTAGGCCAAATACAAAGGGTTACAATGAGAAATCATGACAGATTGAGAAGTGTTGAGTCCGAAATTTAGGGAGCTAATTGACACGCAAAGGTGTAATTAACAGGATGAACTTATCTCTGCACTAAGATTGTTTTCAGTGATGTACTGTATTATCTGGTTCAATCAGCATTTGCTGTTATTTTTTCAAACTAAGACTGAGAATACAATATTTTCAATTATGAACATTTTGATTACAGCTTCATTCTAACTAATTCAGTCTGAAGAGAATGTAATTATTATGGTGTTTACATACAATATGCTAAGTTAACACAGCAATGACTGAAAGCATAATAGACCTTCTACTCATTCCTGGAAAAATATTGTGCTAAGCATTCCTTCAAAGAAAAGATTACATTATTTGCCAGCATTTTATGTCTACCTACAAGTAGATTGATATTGAACCATTTCATCTGCTTTTAAAGTGAAATCTCTTACATGTTGTTGATCTTTTCTTGCCTCCCCTCACCTTTTTTGGTGGGGGGATGGAAACAATTCTCAGTTTAATTAGATGTGATGTTTTCTCCTTTCTCCACATCTTTGTTGTAGGAAAGAGTCTGTGTTTTCTAATTTTGGAGGTTGATTAACACCTAAACATTACTAATTGCTGCAGTTTATTTTATGTGTGTTAGAATAGTGCAGTTAATTATAGGTTTCTCATTACCACCATGTAAAGAATAATGAATTAACACATCCCTTTGATCAAAAGAACATCTAAGTTTATCTTCTGAGAATATGTGTTATTGTGTTACCAAAAGTCACTATAATTTTCCCAAGAAACGAATCGGGGAATTCTCTATCACTGGGGTTAGGTAGCTTGATGAATGAGTAGAATTGATCACAGACAAGAGAGAGTAGAGCTGTGGTTGCTTGGCAACCTAACATTATTCTGCAATTTCTTCTGGTATATTTATCCAGTAAGCTAGAAAATTCTGTTTTGTTAACGAATGATTTTAGTCAGTGCACAAATAGACCATAACTAATTGAGATTTTATGTATTGTGGATAATAAATATTCCTGCTTTCTGACCATTGTGTTTAGATAATAAAAATACAAAGAGAAAACATATTATTTTCAAATTTTTAATTTTCTTTAAAAAAATGTTCATTTCATTTTCACAGTAATTTGTTCCTAGCAAAAGAATGCAACCAGTATATCTTTGGAAGTGAAATTAGTCAGTGTGTGTGTGTGTGGGGGGGCACATAATTTCAGTATCGGAGAGAAATTTTGGGTGACAGGAACTCTTCACAAATCATGGTCTGCTAATTAAACTGGCAATTTGATAAATTTGGGGGAAGCTATAGATATCCAATAATAGTGATGCTGGTAAATGATGGTAAGAATATTTTTAAAAAATGTACTGACATTGGGAAATATAAAAATACACTGTGCTTTGACCAGGATTTCTTCTCCTGGCAGTCTTATCCCATTCGTGCTTTGATGTTGGGCACATCCCCTGTAGTGGCAGGGATAGGAGCTCAGCAGAACCATCAGTTACCCATCCTTTGATCCACTTCTCCTTGACTGTAGGGTCTATATTCATGCCATTTTTTTTATACAGTCTGTGAATTTTAGCATGCATCTCAATTCCCTTCTCAGATCATAAACTCCTTGAGGGCACACATCCCATTTTATTCATCCCATAAATCCTTACAGTATCTGTCACAGTGGGAAAGCAAAATGGTAGGTGTTTAAATGTACTGACTGTACAGCTAGGCTGCTGGTGTTCAAAAGCTAAGCCTGCCATCTCCTAGGTCCATGCTTGGGTAAGTCATTTGAAATTCTCTAAGGTCCGATTTTTTTCTATGGAAATGAATGATGATATCCATACCTAGCTCACATGGGCTATTGTGAGCATTTGCATGAGGCAGTGTAGACTGGCAGCTTATTAGCACTTATTGAGCACTCAGTAAATGCTTTCTTATTATTATAATAATTATTATCCCTTCAGAACAATGTTCATGTGTTAATGAAGAGAGAGGTTCATTTGTGTGTGTATCTCCATGTATATGAGTCAATGTGAGCCATGATCAATGGTGCTAGCAAATGAAAAACTATTAATACCTACATCAATTTGATACAAATATACTATAAGTATTTTTCTCACATATTTGAAAAATGCCTTAGCATAGTGATTCACAACGTTGGCTGTGAAGTAGAACTCCCTGGAGAGGTTTTGAAAATTCCAGATTAACTAAATTAGAATCTCTGGGGGTGGTGATTGAGTACCTGGATTTTTTGAAAGCTCCCCATGAGATTCTAATACATCCCCAGGTTTGCGACCATGGCTTTCGATTGGGTAAATCTTCCATAAGATCCCACTGGCCCGAGGCATTGACTCACAGTTAACTTTGGTGTCATGAAATGTCGTTGGAAAAGACAAAAAAAAACTTTGATAAACATGTGAAGTTTTTCTTACTAATCCCTTTGTTTTGAACAGCACTTTATTCTCCGAAGAGCTCAAATGCACTTTTCCTTTGCTGTGTATTATTTCATTTCTTGGCCAAATGTCTCTGTGAAAATGGCAGGAAAGAAGTCATTATCCTAATTTTGCAGATGAATGGAGTGAGCCACACTGAAATTGAATGATTTGACTAGATTCATACATTTTAAAACAGGCCAGATATCAAGATTCCTGTGACTTGAGTACTGAATGATTCTCCATTTTGATTTGAATTTTCAGAAGACAGGGAGAGCTATTGATTTTCCACTAAATTACTGTGTAAGAAAAAGCTGTGTAGATAAGATTTTCTGTCATTCTTGTTATAAGTTTTGCAATATAAAGAAAAGTAGAATTATTTTTCTAAAGAAGAGGTTCTATTGTCTATCTAATATCCAAACCAATGTCCCTTGGACTGAAGCTAGCCTATGTATGTGTTGTGTTTGGCCCAAGGAGTGTTTAAGAATTATAGCTAGCATTTAGAAAGTGGCAATTTCACATTTTAAAAGTCCGTATTTCGGTACTATCTTAAAAAACTTGAGGTTTCACAACATTGGGACCGAATACTCAGGTGGCAGAGAGTGTCACTAGCTGAAGCTGAGTAGCGTGTCTCATTTAGGCAAAGCTGGAATTCTCCAATTCCCAGAGTCCCACCACTTCCTACTGCCTTCCATCAACTCTGCTTCACACATTCGTTTCCTGCCTGGAAACTGGCAGACATATGAATCTGTTACTCTCCTTCTAATGGTTTGAAGAATGAAGAATTTTTGGTCCCTGAGCAATGCATATGCCCACAATGGCTTTGAAGGACCCAGAGTTTTGTGTCTTCTTTGGGTAAAACCTAGACTCTACTCACCTACCCTTTGGTCTTTAATTATATATAGGCCATACTAACAAGGGTAATTGAAGGGAGTTTAAAGAAGGGGCAAGTTAAGAGGAACCAGCAAGGTCTGGCGAAACACCCCTGGAGCTGACACTGCCTCTCGTCCTAAAGGAATAATAGGCAGGAGAAGTTACTGGAAGGAGATATGAGCAGTAGCTCCAGGAAATGGTTGCCAGACAGGACACAGTCTTTCGGTAAAAGAACATAGCCACTGTCAAATCACAAGACACTGTTCTCCTGCCCTGAGATCTGGTACTTCCTCAAAGTGGTCGAACCCCAGCAGCAGTCGGGGCAAGGGAGCTGGTTGGAATGCTCTGTAGAGGTTAGTTCCCTCAGCAGGGCGCAGGAAGGAGGAAGGAAAAGAATGGTCTTGGATCTGGTGGGGTTGATGAAGCATATTCAGCATACCTTGAAGCCTTCAAATTTATGGAATGGGGGTTGAAGGGAAGGAGGAAGTTGAACTGCCAAAACTAAAGCAAAATGGAGAAGCAGATTCGATTTTGCATTCAGGGCTAACTTCTTCCATTTTCCCTTTTTACTACCTTCTCTTCCCTCCTTACATTGCCCCAGGTACACCTGCTGGTATTCACAGGTATGTTTAGCTGTGACCTCCAAACATCAAAATAAATTTGTCCATTGCCTTACCTTATCTCTGCTTTCTAGGGTGAGAGACAATACAGCAGAGAGAGCAATGCAAAAGAATATGGCCAAATGTAGTACAACTTCTAAGGTAACAGGTTTGCATTTTAGCAGAGGTTCCTCTAGAAGGAAAGCTTATGCTGGAAGTGGTGCTTTGAATGCTAGGGAGTGCAGATATCATGCCTGGGAAGTGGAGATGTTCTCAGTTAACAACCTGGTAGCTGAAAGTCACCGTGACCTGGACATTTGAGTCTCAGATGGGATCTCTCTTTTTTTTCGTTTAGTGGCATGGGGGTGAAGAAGATGGGGAAATAGGTCAGGGATGCATTGGTATACCCTGATGAGGAGTTTGTGCTTTCCAGAGCTAAGGGATGCATTTGCCTGTATAATAGAAGGTAAATGAGTAAGAAGAATCATTGATGATCTGAATGTTTATCAGAATTGATTGTAGATTCAACTTAATGCAGTGAAGACAATAAGTGAATATTAACTTATTATGGGATGTTTTATGTATTGCTGTGATTAAAGGAAGTAATACATCTCAGATTCAGGAATAAGATCAATATTGACGTCTTCTGAGATTACAACACTTGACACTGTATTTGTAGCACTTGAAAGATTATTTCTGAAGACATCTATTATAAACCATAATATCCTGCATTATTTAAGTGTTTTATGCTTTTCAGAGAATTTTCCCATGTCATCTCATTTGACTTTTACAACAACATAGGAAACAAAAAAAACAAACAAAAAAAGAGACAGGTTGTTGGCTCATTTTGTAGATGAAAAAACTGAAGCAAGGTCAAATAGCTGGCTAGGCAGTGGTGAAACCAGAACCCAAATTCAGATATCCTTATTTGTAACCCCATTCATGGCCAGCTTCTTTTTCAGATTTCCTTATTTGAAAGAAAAGAGAAATATTGTATAATCGGTGGTGAATTTTCTTTCTTTTCTTTCCTTTTCTTTTCTTTCTTTTTTTTTTTTTTTAGCAAACCCAGAGTACACATTTATACTGAGGGTTATAATGATTCTGGGGAAAATACTTTAGAAGTCAGCAGCTATATTTCCAAGGTTGAATGTAGTCTTCTCCAAAGAAGTCAGCAGCTATATTTCCAGGGTTGAATGTAGTCTTCTCCAAAGATAGGGAAAGTAGATTTTTCCTTTTTTTATGTTATTTTTGTGTGTCCTATGAGACATTAACAGTGACCAGTCCCTCCATAAAGCTTTTATTATATGTCTACATTGCGGGAGAAATAGGCCCAAGGCTGTACTAGACAGATATTTAGATAGCCACCTTTTACTGAGTGTTTATGTATGTTTTGCTATCTCCACATTAATGATTTGAAGAAAATACTACTACCACAATACCTATTATGAGCTGGATCACACAGATATAGTCTACAATATGACTTGGAAGTGGCAGAGCCAGGACTAAAACTCAGAAATATCTGATTCTCAACCCCATGCTCTTAACTGGTACACTGGACTGTCTTTGGGCCCACCGTACTCCTTCAGCATCCTTGCTTTTCTCTTGTGGACCTTCATTTTTGAAGTGTACAATGTTCATCAGGGTCCCTCTGTTTATGAGAATTCTCTGACTTGGTCTTCCTTATGGACTATCTGTCTTCCCTGCTTTCCATCCAAATGTATCTGCTCTATGTCCCATTCTTACTAGTCAATGTGTAGAAAAGTTAAAATGGAATCCTCCTGAGGTATTACATGATAATGCGTAGCCTCCCAGGAGTGGTGGCATTTTAAAGAGGTCTTAAAATCCTTAATGCAAAGGATCAATAGTAAGTGGCTTCCATGAGGGAGACATACTGGGAGAGAAGGGTATTTGTGTTCTCTCCCAAATCATTTCACAAACATTTGGTGCTTTGACTGGGCATATTCCTCTCCCTGGGCACCAGTATGTGCCAAAAGCAATCTTCTCCTTCCCCACAGCATTTGCTCACCTTCACTGCCGTTTATTATATCTTGGTAGAAATGGTTCTGAAGCTCCATATAATTAATACACATGGATTTTCCTCACATGTGGGAGTTATAGGTAACAAATTACATTACACGGTTGGCATCTCCAAAAGGTATATCTTCTCCTCTCCAGATTAAGACTGAAATAGTTGGGCAATGGCAAGTGCTGTTCTTGAAAATGGCTTGTAAATGACTCTGAGCATATTAGTGACACTTATTAATAATGACACTGCTTTATTAGCAGTTGTCAATTAATATAAGGTTTTGGACCAAAGATTAAAAGAAAGAAAAAGGCCACACTATCTTCTAAGAAATTATCAATATTTGGGATTTTTGAGAGAGTTTTGAACTTTC
>PVKY010008084.1:0-14326 GCA_004027775.1 Bradypus variegatus
TTTGATGAACAAGCTGCCATGTTGGAGAGGCTCACATGGCAAGGAACTGAGGGTGGCCCCCAACCAACAGGCAGCAAGGAACTGAATCCTGCCAACAACCCCATGTGGAAGAGGATCCTTCCCCTCTCAAGTCTTGAGATGACTACAGCTTAGTCAATACCTTCATTGCAGCCTGTGAGAGACCCTAAGATAGAGGAACCAGCTAAGTCATGCCCAGATGAAAAACTGATACAATAAATGTGTGTGGGTATATATACATGAAATGTTTTATTTCATAAGCAAAGTGGTGAATAAAAAAGAGTTCATTGTATTATATAAAATATACATTTTTAAAATTTTTGTTGGAAAAGAACTGGAAAATACGAGAATCACTTTTTCAGCAAAACTATTAGATGTTTCACGGTCCTCAAAGTCCTCAGAATCACAGGATTTTCCTTATGATGTTGACTACCTTCAGTGGCCAATTCATAAATCCTATCCAGTGTATTATTTCAGGTTTTACAGATCATATTTCATATTATATGGAGTCAAGAGCATGACTCAGGCCTGAACATCACTGTAAATGAACTACTTTGTTAAAAAGAGATTATCTACCAGAAGTTCCTGAGAAGTGCATGGAGATAACTTCTGAGGAGCTGTTAAGGATTGAGCTGCAATTTAGAAATGAAAACAGGTGAGTACCAATAGCAGGATCAAGGAAAATTCCTCTTGTTTTTAAATATATGTATTGGTTGAAACTCTGAAAATCTTGTCTGCCAGACAAACAGTTTAGTTTTACAACTATCATCATTTTGTTGTTCGTAATGGTATTTGTTTGGATACTTACATAGACATTTTATTGTATTTCATACAACTTAGTGGAAAATGGAAAAAATGAAAACACTACTAATAGTGACAGTGCAATTGGGACAAAGATGGAGTCATTTAAGCTTGCCAAAAGCAAGAGTTATTAGCCTCAACCTAATCCTCACTGCATTTAGGATGATCTACAGAGTATTCAACAATGATGGGAAAGAACAAAATTAAAGAATATTTATGAGAAATATGCTCAAAAACCTCTCTGAAATGATAGTAAAAAGAATTCTTGACGTTATGACTCCAAAAAGAACGAGAGGAGAGGATAGCAGAAGAACGTTACCAATACATTCTTGGAAGATTAAAGGCTGATCAACTATTTGTTGGTCTACGTCCCAGAGAAACTCTGCACAAGGTAATATGCACAGCAATGTTTGCTACATTGTTTGTAAGAGCAAAACACAGAAATGACCTGAATATATACATCAAAAAGAGAATGGATAAATTGTGGTATATTCATACCATGGAAATCTATACACTAGTAAAAATGAATATAGTAGAGCTGAGGTTTGCAAACTATAGCCCACCCAGACCAAATCCTACCTGTTACCATCTGTTGTAGTAAATAAAGTTTTCTCAGAACAAAGGCACAGTCATCTATTTACATGTTTAATATAGTGCTTTTGTCCTACAACTGCAATCACAGAGACTGTCTGGTCCATAAAGCCTAACGTGGCTCTCTTAAGAAAAAGTTTATATTACAGTTACATATTAACATGAATATCAAAAAAATGCTTTTGAGTTAAAAAAGCAGGTTTCCAAAGTTATTAGAAATCATTTTATATAATTTTTTAAATACCCAAACTTACTATTGTTTAGGTATACATATACATGTATTAAAAGTATAAAAGTATATTGAGAATAATAAATACCCAGTTCAAGACTTAGGTTTTTTGACTGGGAAGAGAAGAGATCAAAATTCAATTGGAGAATGGTCAACAATAACATTGTAATATACCTCCATTAAATGTTACAAAGGCAATATGCCAATGCTAAATGTATATGAGAGGGGGATATAGGGGAGGAATATAGGATTCTTGGTAGTGGTGTTATTTGCTGTTCTTACTATTATATTGCATTATATGACACGTTATTTTTCTTTTTATCATTTTTTTATTATTACTAAAAAAAAGCAATTAAAAAAATTCAATTGGAGAAAGTTTTATAGTAGACATGAGCAGGTGGGCTGAAGCCTAAGTGTGGCAACAGCCCTGAGCAAAGGTGGGAGTACAGTTTTAGGGCTTTTTGGGAGGGGGGTTGGGGGATAATTGTTGGTGGGTGAGATAGAGAAGTAAGGAGTTGAGTTAGGGGATTGGTTTGCTCAGGGTAAGATAAGGAGTTGATGTCAGGGAGGTTATTACTTTATGGAGAATTTTTGTTTTTCTCCTTGCTCAGACTATTACGTTAGCTAAGAGGGGGTTTTATGTAAACAATCACTTGTGGGAGAGCTTCATGGAATATTTGCTAGGGGTGTGTTGTATATGTGTTTCGGGTGGGGAGTTTTGCCTAACAAAGACAATGTTGACTGAAAGATTATATGGTAAAGAAGAGAAAGCGGAATGGGGGCAGAGAAATGTTTTCTCTTTTAAGGAAGGGGGTGAATACAAAATATTCATTATATTATTCTCTGTACCTTTTTTTTGTATGATTGAAGCATATTTTACAAGTCTTCAGTTGTATCAAAAATTAGATGGAAAAAATTTGATGGAGGATTTGTGCTGCAGATTCTATTTTCCAAAAATGGCTGTAACAGTATCTTCCATTTCAGAAGCTCTTTGTATAATATGACTTTGCCATTCCTTCCATTAAGAGGTGAGGTCTCTATACCCTTACTTTGAAATTGAATGGACTTTTGTGACTGTTTTGATTTTTAAAAAATACCGTAGAAGTGGTATTACGTGACTTTCAAAGCTAGCCCCCCAAAAGTGATGTCGTTTCCATTTTGTTCACTGGAATTCTTACCCTTGAAATCTTCAACCACTTTGTAAGCAGTCTGACTGCCACGCAGCTGTCATGCTGTGAAAAGTTCAAACTAGCCCACAGAGAGAGACCACCTGGAGAGGGCTTGATACTTCCTAAATAGAGAGTGATGCCTAGAATTCCCAACTGCTCTGGGGTGGGTGCTACCAGCTCTAGTCCTAACTGTATGCAATGGCATGAGAGATCCTGAGCCAGAACTCAGGCTTTCCAGATGGGCCATTTTGGAATTCCTGTTCCATAAAAAGTGTGAGCGATAGTAAAGTGACTGTTATTTTAACCCTCTAAAACGTGTTTTGCAGAGCAAGTTCTGACACCCTAATTGGAAGCTGAACCCTAAACTGACCCCAACAGCAGGAAGTTGAACCCTAACTCCTTCAGTGGGGGAAATGCAAGGTCAGTTGACACAAAGACTCTCAGAAAGGCTCAGCAAAATTAAAGTACCAATCTCAGAAGGAAAGGGGAAGCACAGGACCGAAGAGGGGGCTAACTTGCAAGCCTCTGACAAGAATCCCAGGCCCCCTCTCCCACCTGAGATATCCAAAGAACCAGGGCATTCACAATAGGAGGGGCAAGCTTATTCTCTGGACAAAGTGAATGGAGGAGTCTCCAGAGAAACAAAAGAGGGGCAGCTAAAGGGTAAGGAACACTGGCTAGAGAGGAAGGACACCAAGTGTTCAAGTTCTAACACTGTCATTCATGGTTACACATATTTGGCTGAATCATTTCCTAATTTTTTAAAGAAAAGGTTTGACCAGAGTGACCTTTCAAGTAATTTTCCACAGCAAAAATCTGTGGATTCTGTAAAAAAAAAAAAAAAAAAAAAATGAGCATAACCTTTAAAATATGGCTAGTTTTTGGTAATGAGTCATAATATGAAGTGCTTTTTAGTCGATGGAACTTCTGGTTGGTATCTAATAACATGTGGTTCTATCTTAAAAGTAGCATTAGAGACAGTTACCAGAAATAAAACAAAATAAAGCTACTATGGCTAAGAGATTTAAAATGGAGTTCGGGAGGTCATTCTGGAGGTTACTCTTATGCAGGTCTCAGCCATATATCACAAAGTCTCAGGAAACAATCTTCCTCAAAACCCTAAGGACATCCAAACCATAAAACAAACCATAAGATAAAGAGCTCAGTTAACTATCTAAGCCGAAGGACAGAACACCCTAAATATCCCCCACTCATGGGAGTGAATACAGATGGTCTTGACTCTCCCAGAACTTTTGTACTTCCCTCCAAAAATGCAGACTTTCTTTTCAAATGTCAAACATCTCCATCTAGGGGTAATTTTGGAAATGCGTTTCAAATGCGTCACAGCTCAAACAAAACTCTTTTCCCAACCTGCTTCCTCTTGTATTTCAATTAAGAGCATCACCAGTTATCCAAGTCATCCATGTAAGTCTCCTAAACTAGAAATGTGGGAATTATTTTCAACATTTAGTTTTCCTCATCCCTCACATCCACACATCCACAAGTCTTATAGGTTCAAGTTCCTAGAAGACTATGGAATCCAATTCATCCTTTCCTCTCTTACCCACTGTCACTAATTTCATCAAAGCTGACACAGCTGCCTCTCCACTAGGCTTTTTGACAAAAATCCCCATCCCCCACTCTTACTTTTTCCCTAAGGCATCCTTCCACATTCCTTCTGCTACCTTTGCAAATACATATTTAATCACAATGTTGCATTCCTTAAAAACCTTTACTTTCTCCCTGAGGTCCACAAAATTTACTGCTCTGAATGGTAATCTTCACACTCAGCCCTTTATTTCATTCTGATAATGTAATCTCTTCTGACCTGTGAAAATGCATATTCCTTCCTGCTTTCCATCTTTGCTTAGGTACTATCTCCTTTTCCGGCAGTGTCTGCTGGTCTAAATTCTCTCTATAATTGTAGAAGTAAAATAATTTATTGTTTTACATTCATTAGGTATTTTAGGCACCATTTTACATTGAGGATATTGAAGGGAGTCATTTGTCCAAAATCACATTTTATAGTAAGCAGCAAAACAGATTACAACTCAAGTCTGTCTTAATTCATAAACTGAACATCTAAATGCTGCCTCCAGTCTAACTCAGGCAAGTTGCATCTCTGCCCGTAAGCTCTCAGATCATTTTAGTCTCCCTTCACTCATTTCTAATTGTTGTTTTAATCAATATCACACTGTTCAGTACTAAATTATTTTTTAAGTTTAATTTTTTTCTAAATCTTAAACTAGACTGTAAGTTCTTTATGGGCAGGGATTTTAAAAGCAGTTTCCCAATTTGGCTCCACAAGGGCATGACATAACCTTAGTAGCAAATAGCTATCCTTTATGAAGGGAGGTCCTCAGTGTTTTAGGCGCACTGCCTTATTTACGTATGTAATAAAGAGTTCAATATTTGCTTTACTGAAATAAGACAGGATTAATTATATTTAGAGGTAAATGCGAAAATTTCAGCAAGGGCAGAGATCCCAAATATTTATACAAAATCCGTTTTATCTGTTTCTCCTGTCTTGGGCCATCTTTTTAATAATACCACCAGCTTTGTTATAATTCTACAAAAATGCTGCTCCATCTTTATGGTAATAATCAGAACTGGCCTCAGTCAAGTTACCGATTTTGGCAAATATAAAGTCCATGTTGTTTTGTTTTGTACCTGCTATGTTCTCTCCTTTCCACGAAGGCATCTTTTCACTTCAAGTAAGACCCCGTAATGTTGGGCCTATTTTTGAGATTATTCCTAAGAGGCCCTTTGGAGTCCTTTCTTTGGCCCAGTGCACTTTTTATCTTTTAAAACGGTACTTTCCATGAGCCCGTAATCTCTTAAGTCAAAGTTACACCTAAAATGGAAAGCCCACAAGTTAAAATGTCTGGTCAGGGCGCTCCGGGCCTCTACAGCGCGCCGGTCTCCGGGCCGAAGTCTGTGGGGGAGCCTGGAGGCCAGAGGCGACGATACCTGCAGGACCTGCAGCCTGCGGCCTGCGGACCTCCGTCTAGCGGCGGGAAACCCCAGGAAGCGGGATTCTATGCGAAGGCACCATTTGGGCCAGGTAGGAAACGTGTTCGCGAAGCAGAGGCGGCCCCGAGGCCCTGTTTGGGCGACCGACGAGACTTCCTTTGCTTTCTCAGGAACTTAGGCCACGCCCGTCAGGGTTTTCTTATTTTTGGTATGTTTTTGACCTCACAGTACAATGCCCGCTAGGCCTGCGGGGCCTCCCGCCTTCTCAGCCCGGAAACCAGGATCCAAAAGGGTAACCCGTGTGGGCGGAACCGTAACGGCCCGAAATTCTAAGGCTAGAGGGCGTGTCCGTGACCAGGTGCAAGCGGAGGAGCAAGTAACGGCTCTTGTCAGTCCCGCCCCACAGCCCCGCCTTCTCGACGCCGGCTCCTTTTAGTTCCCTCAGGTCTATAGCAGCCTCCGGGGCCGTTTCCTCTTTAAGGCGGAGCCCGGAGAGGATCTCGCGAGATCCGGTTGGCGCCGTGACCTCCATGTGGGAGCTACGGCTCTATAAGTAAACACTTCGCGCGGCTCAGACATGGCTTCATCCCATTTGTGAAGTGGGAGCTACGGCAGTCGCTTTGCCTCCGAGTAGTTCCGGTTTTTTTTTTTTTTTTTCCTTAAGCTCTGCTGGGCGGCCGCGCGTCTTAGAAGCCGCAGCCGCCGGTTGTAGGGTCCGGCGTCTAGTCAGTCTTTCTTGCCCGTGCACGCGCTCGCCTGCCTGCCGCGGAGAGTGGGAGCCGCCTGGGAAGCTTGCGCGGCCCGGGCGGGGCGCGGCGCCCCGAGCCGCGGGGGAGACAAAGGGAGCCGGCCCCTTCTCCTGGCGCCAAGATGTGGATCCAGGTTCGCACCATCGACGGCTCCCAGACTCGCACTATTGAGGATGTCTCTCGCAAAGCCACAATCGAGGAGCTGCGGGAGCGGGTGTGGGCGCTGTTCGACGTCCGACCCGAGTGCCAGCGCCTTTTCTACCGGGGCAAGCAGGTGAGCAGCGCCCGCCGCGCCTCTCGGGAAACCCCGGACGGGGGCTGCAGGGTACCTTCCGGGCGTCGGGGCTGGGCGGTCCCGGCGGTTTGCCCAGACGCGCAAGCAGGACCGACGTGGCCCCGCGCAACGTGCGGGGCCTGGGCCCGCTGACTGGGCGGTGGGATCCCCGCCAGTCCCTTTGGCAGGTGCACTCGGCGGGGTCGGAAGCGGGGTCTCCCCATGCGCTGAGACCTCGCTGTCCCTCCCCAGCGGGTCGCCGGTGGCAGACAGGACTCAGCAGAGGTCCTGGGTTCTCTTTCCCTCGCTTCCCGCGCTCGGCGGGTCCCGGGCCCCTAGAGGGCGGGGAGGACAGCGGGCTCTGGCGGCCATGCCAGATCGTGATGGGGGAGGACTGGCTCCCCCAGTTCCTCTCACCGCTAACCGGACTAATGTCCCGCATCGTTCCACGCCGCCCCTCTGCCCACCGCTCCCAAACAGGATGGGAAACTTAGGCATTGTTTTCTCTCAGGCACGAGAATTCTAACTCTATCTCACTGTGCAAGGGATTCGTACACGTTTAAGCTGCGGTTTCCACAACTTTTGGCCAAACCCTCCTTACCCGCTCTTTCTAGAATTGGAATTGGTCTTTAGGGAGATTAGAGACCTGGACTGAAGGGGAACTATTGATGTAACCCCTGTTCTGATTTTAAAATGCCCAGAATAGGCCAGGGGTTTTATTCCCAGAGTAGAAAGGAGTTTGTAAAAGACTGTTTTGCCTCTCTTACTTCTCACCTTCTAATGTTCCCTGCACCTAAGCTTTTAACACAGCATTGGTACAAACTTGAAGGATGAAAGTATTTTTTGCGTGTGAAGGTGTCTTTGGGTGTCTCTGGTACTTGCATGGTATGACCATGATCTGGCTGGTTTAAGGTTTTTCTTATCCCACAGGTCTCTGATGGTCTATACTTAGACACCCAGGCCCACCTTGCTTTTCTTGTCCTTTTTTTTTTTTTTTAACGTTAATCCATTTTTTAGAAATTGGCATTCTCCAATATCAACCACGGTTTGGCACTGATCTTTGTGATGTAAGTAAATGTAGCCCTCTTTGATTTGGTAGACATAGCCATTTTCCTAGAGCCACAAAGGAATATTTTCCTCCCCTTCACTGGCTTACCCATTGAACCCTGCCGGGAAATTTCAGAGTAAAAAGATTACATTGTGGGAAAGGAGAAAGCCAGACTTTTTAGTTTGCTTGTTTTTTAAGTTATAGCACCTTTGAGTTGTGTTTGCAGGCAGTCAAAATAGGTGTTCTGCTTTTGAAATAATTGTGTATTAAATACTAAGTAGCTTTGTATTGCTGTGCCTTGAGTGGCTGATATCTTCTACTCCTTTTGGAAAAAGGATGTGATAAAGTGTTAAGAATTTTTACTTTCTAGCTTGGGATGATAGTACATTATTTCCCAGGAGACTTTGGTGAGTTCAGCACCAAAGATAAAAATGGAAGTATGAGATTGCATTCCTCGACAACACCTCTCAAGTCTGGTTACCAAATATGCTAAAATAAAATAGACCTTTGGCTGTTTTGAGTAAGAGGTAGGGATTGGATTAAATTCAGGGCAACAAAGTAGACTTCCAGTAAACCAAGAAACAGATTTGAGATTCTGGGGATAACTGTTGAAGATGATAACCTCAACATGCAATACAAAGCTACCTGGTATTTAATACACAACTATTTGAAAAGTGGGACACCTATTACAAGTCACAAACACTGAATACTCAATATAAAACTGCTTGCAAACAAAACAAAGTTGCTATAACTTAAAAAAAAAAAAACCCACAAAACTTTGCTCTCTCCTTTCCCAGAGTATGATCAGTGTACATACCCTGTAAAATGCGTTCATGCTCATTAGAAAAAGGCTCTCCTTCCTCAAGGTGTTTTACTGCCACATAGTGAAAAATGTCATAAACAATTCTAAAGTATCTACATTGTAAGTGGTACTTACTTCCCAGTCCAAACACCTCCCCGGTGTAGGAGTGATATACATCTCGTATATCACTTGTGGATGTTTATTATATGTTCAGTTAACCTCAGAGTTGTAAGAAGGTGGGTTTAATAAGACCCCATAGGAGATTCCGATGAACACCAAAGTTGGAAAATGAATGTTGAAGGGTAGTCAGTCTCCTCAGTTTCTTACTGTTCAGCATGTATGCCCTGGATCAGCAGAAACAGCAGTGAATTAGCCCCAATCAGGGGCCCCACACCAGACCCACCGAAGGCAGAACTGGCTTTTTAACAAGGTCTCTGGGTGATCTGTATACAAATTAAGTTTAAGAAGCAGTGTAGTTGACTCCACCTTTGAGGGCCAAAATGGAGAGCAGCAAGTGGGAAGAAATCTCTTAAGTATTCCTTTCTTGAAAGAAATCAGTCTATGTATGCAAATAAACAAATTTAATTTCCCTCCATAGATGTAAGACATTTAATTCAATTTTAAGTTATAAACAAGGAACTGTTTTATTTATAAATCTGGGAATGCCTCATTTAGTAAACAAAGCATCACAGGACTCAGTTACTAGAAAAATTTGAGAATTCCTAAAATTTGAGAATTCTCAAGTCCCTGAATTTTGGTGTATTTTAGAGTCTTCTCTCATTGTTAGTTTGGTTAAAGAAAGATACTTCAGAGGAACTGTTACCTGCTCACTTATTTTTTTTTTAAATTCAGTTTTATTGAGAAGTATTCACATAGCATATAATCATCCATGGTGTACAATCAACTGTTCACAGTACCATATTATAGTTGTGCATTCATCACCCCAATCTATTTTTGAACATTTTCTTTACACCAGAAAGAATCAGAATCAGAATAAAAAATAAAAATTTAAAAAAAAAGAAAAAAGATCCCCTCTCCCATCCCACCCTGTTTTTCATTTAGGTTTTGTCCCCAGTTTTCTACTCATCCGTCCATTCACTGGATAAAGGGAGTGTTATCCACAGGGTTTTCACAGTCACACTGTCACCCATTATAAGCTACATTGTTATACAATCTTTTTCAAGAGTCTATGCTGCTGGATTGGAGTTTGGTAGTTTCAGGTATTTACTTCTAGCTATTCCAATATATTAAAACCTAAAAAGTGCTATCAATATAGTGCGTAAGAATGTCCACCAGAGTGACTTCTTGACTCCATTTGGAATCTCTCAGCCACTGAAGCTTTATTTCGTTTCATTTCGTATCCCACTTTTGGTCAAGAAGATGTTCTCAATCCCACGATGCCGGATCCAGATTCATGGGAGCCATATCCTGCATTGCCAGGGGGATTTACACCCCTGGGAGTCAGATCCCATGTAGGGGGGAGGGCAGCAAGGTTACCCGCCAAGGAGACTTTGTTAGAGAGAGAGGGCCACCTCTGACCTGCTTGCTTATTTTACTTGTTAGTCCTAACTTCTCAGTGTTTGATGTGCTTTAATTCGGAATCAATAGACAGGTATCAGACACTTAAGAACTGGACTCTGGTTTAGGAGTTTTATCCTCTCCTGTGAGTTAAGATTGACTTGTATCCTTTTTTTTTTTTTTTTTCCAAATTAGAGGAGTTTTGAGTTTATAAAACAATTGTTCATAAAATACAGGATTCTGTACACCACCTCACTACCAGCACCTTGCATTGGTGTGACACATTTGCTACTATTGATGATAGCACTTTTTAAATAATAGTATTTTTAGGTTTCAACAGTATTTATCTTTGTTACAATAGATAAAAGATTATTAAAATAGTTTTATTATCCATTATTACATTAGGTGTATTTTTCCCCATATACCACTCTATATACATTTGTTATAACCCACAAAAGAACATTATCACCTTTTCATACATTTGTTGTAACCCACAAAAGAACATTCTTCTACTTGTACTATTAACTATAGTTCATCATCTACGATAGGGTTCACTGTGCTGTACAGTTGTTATATCTTTTAATTTTTATTCTTATAATACATGTCCTAAAGTTTCCTCTTTTAACCATATTCACCTATATAGTTCAGTGCTGTTGATTAGACTCACAAAAATGTGCTACCCTCATCTCTATCCATTTACAAGCATTTTTTTCCATCTTCCTAAACAAATTCTGTACAAGTTAATCATTAACTCCCCATTCTCTAACTCCAGTCTATCACCTAGTAATCTGTATTCTAGATTCTAATTCTATGAGCTTGTTTATGATAATTAGTTCATAGTAGTGAGATCATACAATATTTGTCCTTTTTATTTGGCTTATTTCATTCAACGTAATATCTTCAAGGTTCATCCACATGCATCAGGACTTCATTCCTTTTTACAGCTGAACAATATATAATCGTATGTATATACTACATTTTGTTTATCCACTCATCAGTTGATCGACACTTGTGTTGCTTCCATCTTTTGGCAATTGTTAATAATACCGCTCTGAACATTGTCTGTTCATGTCCCTGCTTTCACTTCTTCTGGGTATACACCTAGTAGCTTGATTGCCAGATCATATGGCATTTCTGTACTTAGTTTATTGAGGACCTGCCACACTGTCTTCCATAGCAGCTGTACCATTTTACATTCCCAAAAGCAGTGAGTAAGTGTTCCTGTTACTCCACATCTGCCCTAACACTTAATAGTTTCCTGTTTGTTTAACAGTGTCATCCTAGTAGGTATGAAATGATATCTTGTTGTGGTTTTGATTTGCATTTCCCAGGTAGCTAGTGACCTTGAGCATTTTTTCATTTGCTTTTTAGTCATTTGTATTTCCTCTTTGGAGAAATGTCTGTTTATGTCTTTTGCCCATTTTTTAATTGGTGGTGTTTGTCTTTTTATTGTTGAGTTGTGGGTGTTTGTCTTTTTACTGTTGAGTTGTAGGATTTCTTTATATATTCTGGTTATTAAACTCTTATCAGACATGTGGCTTCCAAATATTTTCTCCCATTGAATATGTTATTTTTCACTTTCTTGACAGAGTCCTTTGCACAGAAGTTTTTAATTTTCAGGAGGTCCCATTTACCTGTTTTTTCTTTCATTGCTTGTGCTTTGGGTGTGAAGTCTTAAGAAACCGTTGCCTACCACAAGATCTTGAAAATGCTTCCCTGCACTTTTTTCTAGGAGTTTTGTGGTCCTAATTCTTATATTTAGGTCTTTGATCCATTTTGAGTTAATTTTTGTATATGGTGTGTGATAGGGGTTCTCTTTTCATTCTTTTGGATATGGATATCCAGTTCTCCCAGCACTATTTGTTTAAAAGACTGTTCTTTCCCATTTGAGTGGGCTTGACAGCCTTGTCAAATTTCAGCTGTCCGTAGATGTCAGGGACTATTTCTGAACCCTCAGTTCAATTCTGTTGATCAGTATACCTATGTTCATGCCGGTACTGGGCTGTTTTGATCCCTGAGCTTTGTAATATGTCTTAAAGTCAGAAGTGTGCATCCTCCCACTTCATTCTTTTTCAGGATGATTCTGGCTATTAGGGGCCCTTCCAAATAAAATTGATAATTGGCTTTTCCATTTCTGCCAAGTAGGCTTTTGGAATTTTGATTGGGATTGCGTTGACTCTGTAAATCAATTTGGGTAAAATTGATATCTTAACAATTTTAGGCTTCCAATCCATGAATATGAGATGTCCTTTCATTTATTTAGGTCTTCTTTGATTTCTTTTAGAAATATTTTATAGTTTTCTGCATACAAGACCTTGGTTAAGTTTATTCCTAGATATATCTACTGGGTATATACCTAGTAGCTAAAAGAAAAGTTTTAGTAGTTTTCCCCCTTTGATTTGTTAATGTGATGTATTATGTTAATTAATTTTCTTGTGTTGAACCCCTCTTGCATGCCTGGGATAAAACCCACTTCATCATGTTGTGTGATTCTTTTAATGTGCTGTTGGATTCAATTTGCAGGTATTTTTTTGAGGATTTTTGCATCCATATTTATTAGAGAGGTTGGCCTGTAATTTTCTTTTCTTGTAGTATCTTTATCTTTATCTAGCCTTGGTATTGGGGTGGTGTTGGCCCCATAGAATGAATTAGGTAGTATTTCTTCCAGTTCAGTTTTTTGTAAGAGTTTGAGCAGGATTGGTATTAATTCTTTTTGGAATGACTGGTAGAATTCACCTGTGAAGCCGTCTTGCCCAGGGCTTTTTTTTTCTTAGGAGGTTTTTGATGACTGATTCAAACTTGACTTGTAATTGGTCTGTTGAGGTCTTTTATTTCTTCTAGAGTCAGTGTAGGTTGGTTATGTATTTCTAGGAGTTTGTCCATTTCGTCTAATTTGTTGGTATGCAACTGTGCATAGTATCCTCTTATGAACCTTTTTATTTCTATGGGGGTCAGTAGTAATGTCCTGCCTCTGATTTCTGAGTTTATTTATTTGCATCTTTTTTCTTTGTCAGTCTAGCTAAAGGTTTGCAAAGGTTATTGATTTTCTCAAAGAACCAACTGTTGGTTTTGCTGATTCTCTCTTGTTTTTTTGTTCTAAATTTCATTTGTTCTAATCTTTGTTATTTCTTTCCTTCTGCTTGCTTTGGGATTAGTTTCCTTTTCTTTTTCTAGTTCCTCCTGTTGTGCTGTTAGGTTTTGATTTTAGCTTTTTCTTTTTTCATAGCATTTAGGGCTATAAGTTTCCCTCTCTGTATTGCCTTTGCAGCATCCCGTAAGTATTGGTATGTTGCGTTCTTGCTTCCGTTTCTTTCGACATTTACTGGTTTTTCTTGTAGTTCTTCTTTGACCCACTGATTGTTTTTTTTTCCATTTTATTGAGATATATTCAGATGCCAGGGAGTCATATAAAACAAATCATAGATTCGATTGTTCACAGTACCATTACATAGTTGTATGTTCATTACCTAAATCAATCTCTGACACCTACATTAGCACACATACAAAAACAACAAGCCCAACAACCCAAAGTGAAAAAGGACAATCAAAGTGAAAGAAAAAAAAGAAAAAAATAGGAAAAAAGAACACTGAGTGCCCTTGTCAATTTGTTTGTTTGTTTCCTTCCCCTATTTTTCTAATCGTCCATCCACAGACTGGACAAAGGGGAGTGTGGTCCCCCTGTCGTGCCCCAGTCCCATTGTCACCCCTCATAAGCTATATTTTTATACAATTGTCTTCAAGATTCATGGGTTCTGGATTGTAGTTTGGTAGTTTCAGGTGTCCACCACCAGCTACCCCAATTCCTTAGAACCTGAAAAGGGTTGTCTAAATTGTGCGCAAGAGTGCCCACCAGAGTGACCTCTTGGCTCCTTTTGGAGTCTCTGCCACTGAAGCTTATTTCATTTCCTTTCACGTCCCCCTTTTGATCAAGAAGATGTTCTCCCAAACGTGTCACTAGGAAGATGTGAGAGTGACTAACAGTGCCGAATGGCGTGTGAATGAGGTGGAAGGGGGAAGCTCAGGGTCATATATGTCACCAGAGGGAAGGTTGGAGATCAAACGATGGGAATGTATAAAACTGAATCCTGTGGTGGGCAGTGTCCATGATTAACTGTGCAAATATTAGAAATCGCTTCCATGAACCAGAACAAATG
>PVKY010008085.1:0-14368 GCA_004027775.1 Bradypus variegatus
GCCTGAACATCTGTTTTGGCCACTGTGGATAGGAACCCGGAACTCTTTGGTGCCTTTTGGAAGAGATGGAGGCAGAAAGGCCTCTGATGCCCACAGCACTGCCCCTCTCTAGGGTCACTGAACATGTATAAGTGATTTCCAAGGGGTTGTTCATGGACAGAGGGGCCACACTCAGGCCCAAGTAAAGAGAAAGGGCCAAGCAGGGGTGAGGATCTTGGGCACGAGGCTCCTGAGTTCCTTCATGCTGGAGGCAACCTGTTCAGTGGATGTTCTTCCACATCCACCTGAGTGGTAGCTGGGCAGGTGTGTGGATGAGGGGGCCTGTGGGTATACAGTGCACACAGGTATATAGCAGGTGGAGGACATAGGAGGACTGTAGGAACCATCTGAGTCCTCCACTGATTACTGGACAGTCTCCAAAACAAGGCCCCTTCCTATCTGGGTGGTGCCGCTGCTGGTCAGGAGGGAGGGGCGGGGCCCGGGACCTGAGCTCCTCACCCCTGCTTAGTGCCTTCTCTCTGTTGACCTCCTGAGGGGAAGACAGAAGGCCCGCATGGACCACGACCTTGCCCCTGCTCCTCCAGAGATGCAGCCGCATGGAGGTGCTGGCCCCAGACCCTTCTTCTCCTGCAGCCACTTGCTGGGGCGCCCTGCCCACACCTCAAGGCTCCCTGGAGGGGTGTCCCCACTCACCCCTGTCCTCAGGAAGACCATTTGCCTGGATGCCTTTCCCCAAAGCCACATCCCACAGGCTTCCAGCCGACCAGGCCCTGGATTCAGGGCCCGGAGCGTGGGCCCCCAGGAGATTGTCTTTGCCTCTGGGGCTGCCCCAGGCCCCCTGCCTGCCAACGGCCTGGCACCCAGGAAGCTCAGCTCCATCTCCTTAACACTACGTCAGAGTAGCCAGGTGCGGCCTCCGGACTCCCAACCTTCTCACTGGGAAGTGTTGCCCACCCTGGGCAGGGAGACTGCCACTCACAGAGAAGGGAAGCTGCTGGCTCCAGGTTCATCACCTGCAACCCTGGTGCCAGGGGGCAGGGCCCGCCCCCAGGGTCCAGGGAGCCCAGGTCTGGCCAAACCCAGCAGGATGCCCACAGCTGAGAAGCCCCTGGTGAGTTCACACCTGGCTCTACCTTTCCAATCTAGGTTAGCCCAGAGCCCCCCAGGCCCTCCAGGGCCAGGCCCAGCAGGTCAGGAGCACCCTGTCCCAATGACGGCCCACAAGACCCCCAGAGTTGCCACGGGTAGGGGCAAGCTGCAGCCCAGGAGCATCCCCAGGCCCCGGCTACGTCTCCAAAGGGCCACCACTCCCATTGGGCCTGCGACGGCCATGGATTTAGCCACTCCAGGCACAGCAAGGCCAGGCACAGCCAGGCATTTAGCTACATTGGCCACCAACAGACCCAGCCTGGCTATCAGTACAGACAGACTGGACATAAGCACAGAGTTCCCTGTTCTGGATACCAAGCTGGGCACAGCCACGGACTTGTCTACAGTAGGCCCAGGCCAGTCAGGCAAAGCCATGAACTTGGCTACAGTGGGCAAAACCAAGCTGGGCGTGGACCTCGATTTGGCAACTCCAGGCCTAGACAAACTGGGCACAGCCTTGGCTACAGAGGGTACAACAAAGCCAGATATGAACATAGGGGATACAGCCATGAATTTGGCAACACCTGCCATACTGGGCTCAGCCATGGATTTGGCTGCAGTGGGCACAGCCAATTTGAATGTGGATCTGGTACGAGCAAATACAGCCAAGCTGGGCATAGCCACGGATTCTTTTTCTTTGGACACAAACAGTCTGGTCACCCCACAGCCAGCCATTAGGGAGGCCACATTAGGCAGTGTCATCAACCTGACTCCATCAGACATTGCCATCTACCCAGTGATGCCACGCAGAGGCATAGACCTAATCCTGGACCACACTATGGTAGATGCTGCCACACAGAACCTGGCCAGAGAAATGAAAGGTAAGTGCAAAGAGCTTGGCTGGGGGTGTACTGGGCTGCTGAGAGAGTGGGAGGAGAATGGGCCTGGAGATGGATTAGACTTGTATAAGTTGGGAAAGGACAGGGCGGGAGGAATCTAAGGAGAGTTGAATGGGCTGGAGGGAAAAGGGACTGGGAGTTGAGGGTCAGAACACAGCAGGTATACCCTGAAGCAAGTCCCAACTTGTCAACCAGAGGTCAGGCTGAGGGAATCCATCAGAAGGAAGGCTTATAGTTGTAACTTACGGAGGAGAAATTATCCTGAGTTCTCCCTTTAGAATCTCCTATGGTAGTTTCCTGGAGAGCTGGAGTAACAAGGCAATCTACAAGTGAACCCTACTTTAAAAGCTAACCTGCTACAGGAAAATACAGACTAGCCCTTCAATAAGTGGTGACTTGTTTAACAATAGTTGTCATGCAGAGCTAGAGACTTCACCTGGGATCTTCTAAGTGCATTCACACTCAGACTTTTAGGATGATGTCTGTGGCTAAAAGGCGCCTCCCTTGGAAGTCTCTCTCTTGGCCCCTCAACTCCCAGCCCTCTGGTCCTGAAAGGTAAGTTGGAGACTTATAAATATGGAATGCCTACACAGAACTAGAAATAGGCCAGCACAGGGCTGGGAGTTCATTTGGTGTCAGAGAGGCTGTGACTTGCCTAAAGTCATGCAGCTGGTTGGTGGCAGTAAACTGATCAGAACTCAGATCTTAGACTACTTTGGGCAGTCTCATTCCCAAATTTCACAGGCTCTGAGATTCTTGGATTTGGAAAGACCCTTAGAAAGAGCATGAAGTCAAAGTCTTAATTGAACAGATGGGGAAACTGAGGTCAGAGACAGGCAATGTGTTGGCCTTATTATCTTACTGAGTTAGAGCAGAGCAGATCATTTGTTCTCTTGAGTGTTTGCTCCTCCCATTTGTTCTCTTGAGTGTTCTCTCCTCCCACCACATCGAGGATGGATGGGGTCAATAGGTGTCCTGTTGGTGGTTAGTTAACTAATTCATCAATTATAATATTAAGGCTTTTGATTTCTACAGAGTGCGTTCAAAGCCCTTGTTTTGCTTGACCCTTCTATGGCCCTATGGCATCCCCTCAGCTCCCTGTTGCTGCTTTCAAACCATTACTCTTCCATCTCCAGGTAAATTCCATTGCTCTTTTAAGGTTTATGTCACCTGGCTATACCACCCACCATCCGTCCTTGCCACTGTCATGCCCATGGTTACACTCCTTCATTCATTGAGGACTCTGGTCACTGGCTTTGTTTTCAACTCCCAAACCCTCAGAGATATCTATGTCCATTGTCCATGTTCAAAATCCATCCATATATTCAACATCCATGTTTTCCATCCATCCGTGAACTCAAGGCTATGCACTTGACACATGTATGTTCTCAATATTTATGTTCACCTTGTACTCGACATCCACGTATACTACTTATCCAAGTACTTGATGCTCATTTACACAATTGATCTATGCATTCAATATCCATCATTCCATCCAGAGACTCAAGTCCATGTACACAATCCATTGGTGTATGAAACGTCCATGTACTCAACCCATCCATCTACTCAATGTCCATATTCACAACCCATTCAACCATCTGGTCTTGAATTTGACCTTTACCTTCAAGCCCCTCCAGCCTACCCACTCCCCATGGTCCTGGTCATCACCCAAGACTGTCCACCTCCAAAACTGTCAATATCAACATCCCATTCTTTGCCATCCTTCCTTTCAAGCTCTCCTTCAATACCTGCTCTCCAACCTATTTAGCCACCAGTTCTTAGCCAGCTGGGCCCTCCTGTCCTCTCCCAGATCTGCCTAGCCTGGAATTCAAGATGGATCATCTGAGAAACTATCTCACTTTGCATCCTCAATTCCCTTGAACCCTCAATCTTCTGCCTTACTCACTAGTAAGCCTGCAACCCAGGAATAGCACTACAATCTAGATTCTCTGTTCCTCCATGAGCTGATGAAAATCACACCACTCTATAGAGTGGTGACTCTAGAGAAGTGCTGACTAATAGAACTTTCTGAGATAATGGAAATGTTCTATACCTGTGCTGGCCAGTACTTTAGCCCCTAGTCACAGGTAGCTATTGAGTGCTCCCAATGCTGCTGGTGTAATGGAGGAAGTGAACTTTCAATTTCATTTAATTTTAATTAATTTAATTTAAATAGCCACATGATCTCATACTCTTACATCATTTTAGGTGGACCTTCTGTCCCTAGGACCTTCTAATTTTTCCCTCCTTAGCTATTCCCCCTTCCTCCAGTCACTCTGTTCCTCATCTGCTTTCTCACTCATTCATGCCTCCAACCTCATGGGGGAAACTGAGACCACCAGGCATGGTCTCCCTCAACATACTCTACCCACTGACAGCCACCTGTTTTCCTCTCCTCTCTGAGAGATCACTGTGTGGGCCTTCACCTGATTCTCTTCCTATCTTCTCTAGAATCCATCTCCTTTCTAGTGAGAACCTTGAGCTTCCCTCCTGGCTTCCTTCTTCTCTGACTATAAATAGCTCAAGTCTCTCTCATCCCTAAAACAACAACAACAGCAACAACAATAACACATTATCATCAAATCACGCTCCTCAACTTTCCATCCAAACATCCTGGAAGTAGTCAAAGTCTCCACTTCTTCACCTTCCACTCAGTTCTCATGGGCCTCTGCCCCTACCACAGGCACTGTCCTTGGTCAGGAAACCACTAAACTCTCAGTTGTCAAATCCTATGGCCAGTCCTTTGCTTCCTGGGCTCCAATCACTCAGCCCTCCTTGAGTCTCCACTCTCTCTTCCACAACCCCCACTCTCCTGCTTCTCTATGAGCTTCTCTATTTCTTTTCTTTCCTTTTTGCCTACTTTCTAAATTTTGGGGCCTTTGGGTAGCTGGTCCCTGTCTTATCCCATTCTGTACAGTCTGGGGTACCTTACCTGGGCTCTGGTCCTTCTATGTGACCACAGCCCTCCTTTCATCTTCAGCCCAGCCCTCTCCGCTGAAATGTAGACTTGGATAGCCAGGTGCCTGCTGGACTTGTCTACCTGGGCACCTCTTGGGCATGTCCAGAAATGAGCCATTTTCTTCTTAAGTTGATTTCTGCCATCCCTGATCTCTCAGATGCAGGCACTGCTCACTATCTAGCCAGTGACCCACTCCTGAAACCTGTCCTCTGCTCTCTCTCTCCTTCATACCATCCAGCCTGTCTCCAACCATGCTGATTTCACCTCAATACTTGTCCATCCCTCTGCCTCTGCCCTAGCTCAGGTTCTCAGGTAACCCTGGCCTCAGGGGCCTCCCTCTAGCTGGGCCTGGCTCTGCTGACTTCCACACAGCTGCCACAGGCTCCCCATACTTCACTGCAGCACTTTCCCTGTTAAGGTTCTTTCGCCGCTGCCCTTGCCTATTTTTAAGCCCAGCTCCTTAACCTGGCTTGCAAGACGACAGCCTTCTCCAACCTCTTGGGTCTATATCCCTGTCTGGAATTCTAAGCGCTTCAGCAGCGCTGGAGAGCTGTCCACCATGCCGCTCTCACCTCTCAGCAGAATGCCCTTCCTTCTTCCGTCCCTCCTCCACTTGCCTTTGTAGCTGGGCCCGCACTTCCTTCAAGAAGTCTTCGGCATCCCCTCTCTCCCCGCGCGGCCCCGGTACCCCTTGCGTGCCCCACTCCCTGTATTTGGACAGTCCGGCTTTGTGTCCTCCATGAGACCCAGAGCCCTTTGCAAGCAGGGATGCCCTTCCTCATCCCTGGGGCCCCAGGGCCTGGCAATACGCTGTCCGTTACTGTTGAGGCTCAGGGAAGGTCACGGGGCGCGTTTCATCATCCTGAAGCCGGCCCGGAACCCGGGCCCCTGACTCAGGGCTCCCGAGGCGCCCGCGCCTGGGCGGAACCGCGCCGAGCCGGCGCAACACCCCAACCGCCGCATGACACGCGCGCGCACGGCCGCCCGCCGCTGTCACCCGTGCCCTGTGCCCCCAGCGCGTCCCGCCCCAGCCGAGACGGTAAGGGGCCGGGAGAGGGATCGGAGCAGGGATCCGGACTGGGATGCGGGAAGCTTCCCCGGCCGGCACCGCGAGCCCGCGGACACAGCGCCCCCCGCGCGCCTCCCGGGCCTCCCGCAGCCGGGACCCGGTGTCCGCTCCCGCGGGCGGCCGGGGAGCGCGTGCCGGGCGCGGGCGCCGAGGGGAGGGGGAGGGGCCCTCTGCGGGCCGCCGGGCGCGCGTGTCACGTGGTGCGGGTGGCAGCGGCGGCGGCGGCATCCGTGCGCGCGGGCAGGGGCAGCGCGGCACCGAGCGAGCCGAGGCGAGGTCGCGAGCGGAGCGGGGCGACGCGGGGCGCAGGGGCTGGCGGGCGGCCGCGCCGCGGGCCGGGCCGGTGGGCGGAGAGCGCGAAGGGCGAGGCCCGGCTGCAGGGGCCTCTCGGCCCCAGACCAGCCCGTGCCCGGCTCAGCCTTGCAGTCCCCCGGCCTGAGCATCTTCCCGGAGGCAGGGAGACAAAGGAGGATTCATGTCCAAAGGTAGGGCAGCCTGCCGGGCCACCGACGCCCGCCGGGAGGGGGCTGCGGCCTCGGGCAGCGCGGCCAGAGGTGCTACAGAGGGAGGTTGGCTGCGCCGAGGAGCCCACGCGCGGTGACACACGCACCCACGGTGACACACACCCCGAGATACACATGCCTGGGGAAATGCACACACAGGAGCACGGGGAGAGACAGAGACCCACTCTCCGACACACCAAAGTATGCACACACATACACACCGTGCACAGGTATCTGAGACCCCTACAACCGGATCTGAGACCCCCTCGCCAGACGGACAGAAGCAAACAGAGAGACAGGCACCAGCTGATGGTCTCCAAGGGAGCTCGTTGGGGGAAGGGGTGTTCCGGGGCCCTGTGCGCCTGTGAATGGGGAAGGACTAAGATATCTTTTGTGATTCCTCTTCAGGGAGCCCAGGGCTGGAGCTGAGGTAGAATGGAATTGCCTATGCGGGAGGGGGTGGGATCTTGAAAGCTGCTACAGGGGGCTGGGGAAGATCCTGAGCCCAGGAAGGAAGAGGGGAGTGGGCAGTAAGCCAGGGGGGCAGGTGCTATTCTGGAAAGGTCCCCTCTTCCTGCTGACACTTTCCTAACAGAGGGGTGGGGTCCCTGGGCCAGACAAAGACAAAGCCATTCATTTGCTTGCCAAAGAAAGCCCCTGGGTCCTTGTGGGGGTGGGGAGTTTGGGGTGGTGCTATTTCTGTGGGGGACTCGGCCAGAACTGAGTCAGGTGGACTGTGCCTCTCGCTGGAGCACTGATGGGGCAGGTGGTTCCTGGCAGGAGGTGCTGCAGATGGGTCCCCTTCTCTTTAGGGGCTGAGGGAAGAGCTGGCAGCTTAGGAGGTGCCCAAGGACATCTGGCCAGGGAGACCCACTGGAGCTGCATCCTGCTGTGCCCATCCTGAGTATTTCCCCACCCTTGGGGAGGCCCCCTCACCCTGGCTCCAATCCCTGCTACAGGGGAGGGAGGAGGTCTCCCCAGATCTCTAACAGGGTCCTGTCCCTTCCCCACGGTGGCCTACACAACAGCCATTTGCTGGCTGGGGGGGGGTTAGCTCTCAGCAAAGAGGGCAGCAGCTGAGAGAGGAGAAAGGCAATGGTTCTAAGTGACACCTGACCTGCTGTGTGGCTTCCATTCATCATTCATTCATTCATTCATTCATTCATAACTTTGTGCCAGCATTATGCTAGTACATTGGAGGGCATGGAGCTAAATAAGACGTGACCTTTGCCCTTAAGAGGGAGAGGGACTACAGATGTGCATGCTGTATGTTGGGTAATTTACAAATTGTGTCATCTTCCCAGCAACCCAGCCAGGTAGATATCACCCCCACTTTTCTGTGGAGAAAACTGAGGCTCATGGGAGTCACCCAGCCAGAACACAACAGGGTCAGGGTTCAAGCCCAGCTCAGCAGCTGCCCCTCTGAGGTTGGCACTGTGGGGCCAGGGTCCTATGGGTGTCTGCACGGGAGCCTGTAGGGACAGAGGATGGAACTGCAGAATCCAACTCAGATCAGCATTTGTACCTGCCCTGGAGGTCTTTGTGTACTTGTCAGGCTCCCTCACTGACTGTTGGCCTTCCAGGGCAAGGACCTTGTCTGGGGTACAAGTGTCCTCAGCATTTAGTTTCGGGCTTGGCTGGAGTAGGTCTCATTTGACAGCACAAGAAATGACCTGGGAGAAGGGGCACCCAGCAGAGGCTTTCCTGGGGGTTGAAGGAGGATTAGGAGATAGCCAAGGGCTAGAGCCTGGAAAGGGTCTTCCCGCACCCCTACCCTCCACCTCCTGCAGTGTGACCCACAGCCGGTTTGCAGCTACTTGCAGCTGACAAGTGGTTGGTTGTTAGCATGTAACTGGCATGTAATTGGCATGTGGCTGGGAGGCGGCTGACTTGCCAACACATGTGCAAACAGCGCACACAATGGGTGCTAAATATGTGCTTGCTGAAAGAATGACAGTGAAATCTGCCTGCCAACCTGCTGCAGCCCCTAAAAGTTGCTTGGGAACCTGGTGGGCTCCTTTCCTCTGCTCAACCAGTGTCCGTCTTTGGGAGTGCTCTGTTAGGGTGCTGCAGTTTACAAGCCAGGGCTAAGCAGGCCATGGAGAGAACATACACTTTGTAAGAATATTTACCAAACAAACAAAGAAAAATCCCTCCATAAATAAATAAATAAAAGACTCCATTTTCCAGTCTCTAAAATGGGACTAAGTTTCCTGCCCCTCCCTGAACTGGTGACTATCTCACAACGCAGGTTGTGGAGACCAAATGGGATTCAGCTGTAGAGTCATAAGGGATGTGAGAAAGGCCAGCCTGTGTGAGCTGCGGGGTGGGGATAATGGGGCCATTGGCCCTGGGTGCAGGTGTGCTGATTGGGGCCTGGGAGCCACGTGCTGGGATGAGCGGGGAGCAGGGCCCGGTTGCTGAGAGTCAGCTGCTGCAGAGCCAGGCCAAGCTTGCTGCCGTCTGGAGCCACCTGGCTGGCATCAGTTTCCTGGGAACCAAGAGACAGCAATGCCAGGCCCTGGGGAGGTCCTGAGGCTTTGTCAGATGTGGATGTGACTGGGCATGACAGGGGAAAGAACAGTTTCCCATCAGGAGAGAGGCTCTTGCCAGTCCCGGTGGAAGACCAGGTGATGGAGGTACAAGAACAGTCTCCTGGCTGGGTTTGGGGGTGTATGGGGGGCACTCCTGTCACCTCTCCCTCCTGCCCACATGCTGCTCCGTCAGCCCTCCCTGCAAGGCTGAGATTCTACGGGGTGGAAATCATGAACTGCATGATTCTGGAATGGCAGCGCAGGAAGGGGCCCTGTAGAGAGCCTGGAGTCTGATAACCATGCTTGTGTAATTAACACCTGGAGGCACCGCTCTCTGACAAGTGCTTTTTCCTGCCCAGTTTCATTTCCCCTCCTGAGGAACTGGTGATCTGGAGACGGGCGGGGGCCAAGGACCTTGGAGCTGTGGGGTGCTATGCTGTAATTCTCACCATGCCCTGAAGCATTCCCCTAGCCCATCTTCCAGACAAAGACACAGGCTTACAGGGGACAGATGGTTTGGCCAAGACCACAAAGCTGACAAGCAGCAGAGCCAGGCTCTTGCCACTTCACCCCACACACCCATTTTACGGATGGGAAAATGGAGTTGCTCCATCCTGTAATCTACCCTGGTGAACGATGGCTTGAAGAGGAAACCCCCAGATTTCTGTGGTGTGTGAACACACCTGTGATTGCCAGCCCCAGAGGGACGTTTAGGGATGGGCTGTTTCCTCTGCCTCCCCTTTCTCATGCCAGCCCACCATCCCAAGGACCACTGTGTCATCTTAGGCAGGGGACTGCCTCTATCTGGGTCTCATCCCCACCCCTCTGGTCAAAGGGGAGCCTAATTCCTCCCCCAAATTCAGAACTATGGCTGGGAGGATGTCTGCAGCAATCGGGGTGCAGACACCCCTGACTTTGAGCAGTGCTTATGGAGCAGAGAGGACACTGTCCAGGACAGGGGCCACCAAGGCTGGGACCCAGGATTGATGCTCCCCTTTGCAGAAAGAGGGTAGCACTGTTTGCTTCTAAAATGTGAAGCAACTGGAGTCAGCTTCAGACAGTCAGCTGATGTTAGGCCCAGGATCCTAAAGGGGTCTTTGCTCTTTATTCGGGGAGATAGATCACAGATCTGAGTATCTTGTGACCAGCAGTTCTCACCTGGTGTGATGATGTCCTTCGAAAAGGGGACATTTGGCAATGTCTGGAAGCATTTTTGGTTGTCACAACTGGGGGGCTGCTTCTGGCATCTAGTAGGACTAGGGAGGCTGCTAAATATCCTCCAATGCACAGCACAGCTCCCCCACCACAACAAAACTGCCCCAGAATGTCAGTAGTACAGCCATACAGATGTGGTGCTTTGAAGCCGGGAAGTGCTGAATCGGGTCCAGATTTTGAGTCTGAACTGCACTGGGTTCTCCAGTCCTTTTCCCTCTCGGCCACCTCAGACTCTTCACCTGTGAAATGAGGGACCTGGACTGTGTGCATGGAAGGTCCCTTCCAGCCCTAACTCTGTATGATTCTGTAGTAAGAGAAAAGTACCGTGGTGGCAAGGCACCTCTGCTCTCCTCCCTCCCACCTGGGCTTTGCAGGGCTCCCAGAGACCAGGACGGACGCAGCCATGTCAGAGCTGGTGCCCGAGCCCAGGCCGAAGCCGGCAGTGCCCATGAAGCCCATTGGCATCAACTCCAACCTGCTGGGCTACGTCGGCATTGACACCATCATCGAGCAGATGCGCAAGAAGACCATGAAGACAGGTTTCGACTTCAACATCATGGTCGTCGGTATGGGGGACTCTGGGGCGGGCTGCTCCCAGGACCCCATTTCTTTCCCCAGAATGACTTCAGCTCTGGCTTCTCTAGGAGGAAGGATTTCCCCATGCTATTCACAAAGGCCTGGTGTTGGGAGGCTGTCTGGGGAAGAGGGGTGACCCCTTCTCCCCTTGGGGCTAGCTGATCCAGAGGCGGAAGCTTCTGGGTGGGTGTTCAGCCCCTGGCCCAGTCGCCCCCAGCCTCTTAACAGCTCTGAGCCTGCTTTTAGATTTCCTACTGCCAAGGGCTGGTGGGAGGCTGGGAGGAAGGGTGGTCTTATTTCTTATTTAAAGCGTAGATGGAATTTCCAGGAATCTTGTCCCTGAGTAGCCTCATAGGGTCACAGAATGTTAGAGGAGGGAGGGACCCTCCCTACTGTGGCCTGATGTCACTTGCTGCAACAGGGATTTGGGCACCAGCCTTCTTTGCCCCTCCTTCTTTATCCCCCAAGCTAATCAGTCATGAAGCTCTGTCAATGTTACCGTGTAAATATTTCTCAAGTCTGTCCCCTTCTGTCCACCTCTGCTCTTGCCACCTCAGGCCAAGCTGCCACGTCCCTCCCACCTGCATTGCCCCAGCCACCTGGCTCAGTGATGCTCAGAGTGTTGAACTGCAACAAGATAAGGAACTTGGCCCAGAATCACCAGAAAAATCTTACTACAAAAAAAAAAATCAGCCGAACCAAACAGTGGGCTTAGTGGGGCAGTTAATTTACATTCTGTTGCAGACTTTTTATCTCAAGAACCAACAGCAAACAGTTCATGGACCCTGGCAGCTGGTCCACAGACCAAACTTTGAGGGACTCTGACCCACTAGTTTTCTGACTCCTTTCTAACTGACAAAGCTCATCTTACTCAAAACCCTTCAGTAACTCTCCTTTAAATTCACAATACATTTAAACTCCTACTCTTGCCTGATATATTCTCTCCAATTCATCTCCTTAGCACTTCCTATCTAGCATGCCATTCCATATTCCTAAGGAACAGTTCTGGACCCTGCTCTTTCCTACCTCTGAACCTTTGCATATGCTGTTCCCTCTGTCTGGAGCTCCCTTCCTGCTTCTCATGGCTCATTCCAAGTCTTCCCTTCAGGATGCCACTTAGTTGACACTTCTTCCTAGAAGTCTTCCTAGATTCCAGAGAGACCAGATTAGATTCCCTTCTGTGAACTCTCATAGTACCCCATGGTTGTCTCTTTCACAGTGATTATTGTAACAATTGTAATTGTCTGCTTATGTTTTGGTGTCCCTCACACCAGGCAGCTCCTTGAGGGTAAGAAGGACATCTTTTCCATCACTGAATCTCCAGTTCTAGTACAGCACTCAGCACTCAGAATGCCTAATGAACAAATAACCTTAGGAAACATCCATGCCAAGAATGGCAAATACAAGGCACCTACCTGGGCTGCTTCTCTCTCCACCAGTGTCTGTGGCAGACATTGCTGTTTGCTCTTGTCACACGCTCAGTACTCAGCCCAGATACAGCCTTTTTAACATAATGGTCCAGGTGGCTACAGCCAATTGATCAGTTAAAAATGAGAAATGCATCTTATTTGCCATCCCTGGCCTCGTCCAATCCCCTCCCTCTCTACCATTTAATTGGCAAAGAAACTAAGGCCCAGAGAAGCAAACTTAGCAAGTCCAAAGGCACTCAGGGAAATGGCACAATTGAATCTAGAACTCTAGGCTCTATCTCCCTAAGTTGGTTCTTTTTCTAATATACCATGGGGATGCTCTAGAACAGCACTTCTCAAACTTTTGGAACTCCTGCTTGAAATGAGATGATCTTCTATAGAACTGTGTGTTTGAGACAGGTGAAAACAGAGCCATGGTGAATGAAGATGTGGTGAGGGGCCGGGGGCCTGGGGTGCAGCCTCCTCCTCTTACAGTGCCTTCTCAGGAACTTATCAGCATTAGACAAATGCCAAAACTGCTACACTTGACAAATGCAGAGGTTGTCCCTTTTCCCAGAGGTGACTGCTGCTGGGGTTTGGGGCCCCTTGGGCGGGGGGCACCAGGAAGGAGAGGATGTGGAATGCAACTGATGTTTCCCCAAGGCCCTTGCAGGAAGCGACTCAGCCCTGCCTGCTCTCCCACTCAGTTCCTCCGTCCTCCAGTGAGAGCTCAAAGAAGGGGTCGGCCTGGCTCACAGCTAAGGGCCTGGCTCACAATTCCGTAAACACCTGGGTGAGATGTCAGACTCAGGAGGTGGCCGTGGTGTCCTCCCTTCTCACCCTGCTGTGCCTTGCTGCAGGTCAGAGTGGGCTGGGCAAGTCGACACTGGTGAACACGCTCTTCAAATCCCAAGTGAGCCGCAAGGCCTCTAGCTGGAACCGGGAGGAGAAGATTCCCAAGACGGTGGAGATCAAAGCTATTGGGCATGGTGAGGACCAGGCGGGGGCCCTCATGGGCTTGATTCAGGAGGGCCCTTTGCCAGAAAAGGGACAGGATGGGGCTTATTGGGGAATGAGACAAATGAGTGGCAACCTCAAGACAGAACAGAATTAAGTGCTAAACTCTAAGGAGCAAACTCTGTAGACTGCTAGTTCAGAAAAGTGATGGTGGCGGTTGGGGTGGGGGACTGGGAAGAAGTGGACCGTGAGCTGGATGATGAAGCTGGGCAGGGTTTACATGGGTAGGAGGAAGCAGGGAGGCATTCCAGCTGCAGGGAACGGCGTGAACGAAGGTGTCAAAGTAGGGAAGACCCTGAGCTTGACTTTTCCGATAATCCATCTTTGAGAAGGAAGCCTCCATCTCCCTGGCTGGGTCGGCTGCAGGGGCACGTGGGATCAGCTGCAGGACTGACCTCCCTGACTTTTCTGTTCACCACCCTCAGTGATAGAGGAAGGCGGGGTCAAGATGAAGCTGACTGTCATCGACACCCCTGGCTTTGGAGACCAGATCAACAATGAAAACTGGTATATGTCTGCTTCTGGGATTTCCACTCTAAAGACTCTCTGAGGAAGCTCCTGAACGTGGTGCTGCTCTATGCACCTGGGAACCATCTGCACCCTCCCCTGTGAAGGGGTTGATCAAGACTTGCTGAAGATGGGACAGTGGGTTTGTAAGGTGGAGAGGGAAGAGGCCCAGATGGGGGCCATGTGTGGGGGATAGAGGGAGTGGTGGAGACGGAATTTCAGCCAAGGGATTTCCTGGAGGGGAAGCAGATCTGTCACAGTTGGCAGTGGGATAGGGCAGACAGAACAGGTGGAACCAGGATGCAAATCCAGGTCAACCCGAAGGCGTGGCAGTGTGTGTTCTGAAGGCCAGAAGCCATGACACAGGACAAGGAGAGGAACCGAGCAGGGAGGGGAGTTTCCACAAGGAGAGAGAGAAGTGGTGCGAAGGGCATGAAACCTCTGGGAATCCGGAGGACAAAGCTAAAGTCAATGTCCAGCCAAGAAGGGGATGAAACAGACTGATCAGAATAGAGATGGAAGGTTCCAGGCAGAGGTTTGCTCCCAAGATGGATGGGGACCCCGTGCCTCTGTGAGGAAGCTGGGGTCTGC
>PVKY010008086.1:0-14368 GCA_004027775.1 Bradypus variegatus
AAGCCCTTGGGGGTTAACTGGGCAATGTGTGAGGCAGTTTACAGGAAGAAAGTGAAGACCAGACACAGTGAAGAGGTTTCTGGAGCAATTTCATGGGCTATGAGTCAGGTTTGGGCCAGATGAGGAGCCTGGAAATAGAGGCTTTTGTCTCACTAGGGGACCCCAGAGCCATCCCTCCCATTCCCTGGCCAGTTTGCTCATCTGTGACATGAGGCCATTGGACCAGGTATGGCCCCTTTCAGCTCTAAGCCCACTCCTGGGGCCTCAGTCTCTGACCTCCCCAGGGCTGGTTTGGGACCCAGGGGTCTCACGATGCCCCTACCAGAGATAAGCAGTGGTTCTGATGGGCAAGTGGTACCAAGTTGAGAAGCTGGGCAATGAGGCAAGTGAAGCAGGGCGAGGACTGTCCCACAGTTTTCCCGGACCCTTGGCCAGGCTGGCAAGTGGGGGGACTGCTGTGCCAGCAGGGGCCAGCCTGGCAGGCCCTCGGCCAGAGGAAAGCGAGGCAAAAAGGGTTTCTTCTTCTCTGCCCCCACCTTCCAGTCCAGCCTGGCACAGGGGTGGGGCCCGACTGCTGGGGTTCACATGCCTGAGGAGTGAGCACCTGGTCCCGAGGAGGCAACATGATCTGTAAGGGATCTCCGACTGTCTCCTTTTGAACCCTGGAGAGGTTCTCCGTCATGTGAGGACCACAGGGGGATTAGCCATGCCTAGATGGGAAGCTCGGGAGGAAGGAAGGGAGAGACTGGGAGGAAGGGAGAAGGGGGCAGAGACCAAAGCAGAAAAGAGCAGATCTCGGGCCTTGAGGTGGGGAGAATTGAGCAGCTGGGAAGGGCCCTCCAGGGCCCCCAATTGTAAATACTGTCCACAGGACAGTGCCCCAGGCCTGGCTCCTTTGGAGGGCTGGGGGACATGTCCCCTTCCAGCTATAAGTTTCTGGGTACATGAACCAAATAAAGGTGAGTCATTCTGGGAGGCAGGCCTGGGCGGGGGAGCCGGATGGGGAAGGGGTGGTCTGGTGGGCCTGGAGAAAGGGCAGGGGAGGCAGAAAGGAAATCAGAGGAGAGTTGTGTGCAGGGGGCTTTGAATGGTGCCTGGTCACTGTCATGGGTCACATGAGATCTAGCAGGGAAGGGGAGAAAGCATTAAATTTGGAGGTGGCCAGGCCTAGATTCCAGACCTTTCCTTTTACCAGCTGTGTGGCCCTGGGAAGGTCCCTTGACCTCTCTGAGCCTTAGATTCTGGAACCAAAGAGCAGTTGTGTTTTATCCTTTGCAGTGGGCTGGATGGGAGGTTCGAGTACCCCAGACACTTCCATCTCCCTTGCTAAACACACTAGCTTAATGCCTGCCATGTCCCTAGACTGGTGTTACCCCACCTCCTCCCCTTCTCCCACCCCCTCCCACAAGGGGCTGCAGGCAGCATTTCTGGAGTGCTCTGTGGGGGTTGAACCAATCCAGGACCTGGGCAGTGAGGGGACCAAATGGGAGGCTGGGGGTGGGGTTGCAAGGACCCTCCCAAGGCTCACATTGGGGTGGGGGAAGTGCATACCACCCCACATCCATCCCACCCTTCCCTTCACCCTCTGCTGGGATATTTGGGGCTCCCCTGCCCTTTCCCTTAGCTCTGGCCCTGCTTGCCTTCTCCAGAACAAAGAGTGAATGTTATTCAGAAGGAGATGAAGATTTGCCTTAAAAGGCATGGAGTGCTGTGCTAGGGCCCAATGGGGTGAAGGGTGGGGGAGGAGGCTGCCCAGCAAGGCGCGGAGAAAAGGAAAGGAGCTGGAAGTGAGAACTACCACCCCAGCGGTGTGCAGGGCCCTTAACAGCTTACCAGGCACAGTCCCTGTCCGCAGTGGATCCTGACAGCCACTGGGGAGGTCAGTGAAAGGGGTTATGCCCACCCTACCTCGTTCTGAAGATAAGGCAACTGAGGCCCAGTACCAAGAGGTGCATGGGGCCAGATGTAATGGTCTTTGCTACAGCCCTCAGGAGCCAGGCAGGGTGGTAGTGGTTTCACAGTGCTGCAGGGAGACCAGGAGCCCAGAAGATGGTACTGGAGGGGACTCTTGGGGCCTTTCCCTGACACCTGCCCTCACAATCAGTTCCCAGACCTCTGGCTCCTGCCCCCAGGTTGCTCCTGCCCAGCTTGTAACTGGACGCCCTCCTCACTCTGCACCTTCCCAGGCAGGCTGGGGCTCTGCTTACTGAACCCAACACCAGCCAGCCCAGCCCCGGGGGAGGGAAGTGAAGGGGCACCCCTGGGGCGGGCATCTGCCCTGGAGGCCAAGACAACTTAGGGCTGAGCAGCTGAAGGTGGAAGCTGGAACAAAGGGGCAGGGAGTCTGAGAAGTAGGAGGTGGCTGGGCTGTCACTCCTTTCTTGCAGGGCTTGTCTGACACCTGGGGTTCCACTTCCCTATTCAGGGTCTCCTTCCAAGCCCCTCGCCTTCCATCTGGGCAGAGGACTCGGCCCCTCCCTGCAATTTATGTCTCAGTGGGTGATGCTCTTGGAATCATAAAGAAATGGAATTTGTGGTTTCAGGGGTAAAACTAGGGGGCCCCGTGCCTGATCCTTTTGGTGAAGACACTGAACCCTGATGTGAGGCATCAGACACCCAGTTGTCCGTTCTGGCTCTGCCATTTACAGCTGTGCATCCTGGGGCCGCCCACCACCTCCTCGAAGCCTCGCTCTCCTCTGCACACAAGGTCTAATGATTCCACGTGTGGGTTTCAAAGACACTCTGATGAGGGCGGCTGTGGGAAGCAGAGGCACGGTGGGGACAGACGCACTGATGGACCGGGGCTAGGAGCCATGCGTGTTGGTCCCCCAGAAGGGAAGATGGGTGGAATACTTTAAGAAAGCGGGTGGGCATTCTTTCCCCCAGGCTTCTGTTAATCTCTTTTGTTATTCCCTCGAGGCCTCTCAAAAACCTGGGGAATGAGGTTGGGGGATGGGGGGGAGGCCATTTCAGGTGATAGGCAATAAGCCCTAGCCTTGAGAGTTTACCAAGTGCCCGGCCCCTCCCCAGCTCTTTACTTGTCCTAACTCCGCTAATCAGTTGTTATCCTCATTTCACTAATAATGAAACCCGGGCTCAGAGGGTTTAGGCAACACGTCCAAGGTCACATAGTTTGGAAGCAGTGAGGCCAGTATTTAAATTCAGAAATCTGGCTTCAGAACTGAATTTGCAAAAACCCCAGGACCTTGTATCTGGGACTGGGGTTCCCAGCCCAGCTTGCAGCATGGGCTTGGGCAAGACACCTAACCCCTCAAAGGTGGGGGCAATTGTTTGTGAAAAAACAAACCAGTGGGCTAACGACTGCCCTTGAAAATCATGTGGTACTCAACAGATACCCGATGGAAGCTTCTTAACAAAGGAGCTCCCCACCCTTCCCTAGGCAGCCTCCAGCTCCAGGTACCTGAGACTGGGAGGCAAAGGGCAAGCGTAGTAGCTGGGAAGAGACCGAATGGCCACTTGGTGCCATCTAGTGGTCATGGTGTGTGGTGCTAGGGGCATTGGAGGGCCTGGCCTCCCTGGGATTAGGGGTCTGAGCGTGACCCTTGGCCCCATAGGAGAGGGCAAAATATGCCAGGACCTCAGGAAGGACGGGGTCCTGCCTAGCCTAACCCTTGCCCTGGCCACCCCACTGTCCCACCATCCCAGCCTCCCAATTCCCTTTGGACAGCTTGGTGTGAAGCTCATCAATGGGGAGCTCTAGTCTAAATTCTGCCCCTGACCAGCTCTCCTGCCTCAGCCACCTCCTCTGTAACACGGGAGCAATTGTTCCCTACCTGTCAAGGGACCTGTCACTGTCCGTGTGCTGTTTATTTATAGTCACACATTCAATGAAGTGTCTGCTCTGTGAGCCATCAATCAGACCCAAGCCAGGTCTTTTTCCACCTAGAGATCTACCTCATTCTGGGGTGGGACGCAGATATGCAAATTGCCAGTCACCCTCAGGTGCAGATCACAGCTGGAGCTGAGAAGGGAGCACCGAGGCAAAGGGTAGAAATGGGGGAGAGCAGAAACTGAGGCTTAGAAGAGACCCCTTTGATTGCTATTTGAGAAGTGGAAGGGACTGTAGCAAGTCAGGTCGTAAGGTTATCTTTCTAAGCTCCTTGCCCAGCCCCCTGCTTGCTCCTAGCCTGGGACTGGCTCACCCTAGCTGAGCCCCCTGGCCTGGCCTGGCCCTCTCAGAGGTAGGCTGCCTCCTGGGCTCCCATCTCTGCTTTACAGCATCCAGTGGACCATGGAGCTATGCAGGGTCATTGTGCTTCCCCCCTCCCTGCCGCTGACTCAAAAAGTTCCCTTTTCCTAAATTCCTTTCTCCAACTTGCCCACTTGGCAAACTCTTCCCCGGCCTTCCTGTTGGGGAGTGGAGGGGAGAGTGGGAAGTCCTCATCACTAGGGAGGAAACAGGAGTCAAGCGGTGCCCCAAGCCACAGCACAGACCTCCCCTCACCCACGCCCCCTCAGGGAAGCCCTCAGGGCAGATGGCCATTTCTTATGTGCCCCCAAAGGCAGGCTGTCCACATCTCTTCCTTCCTTTATGTATTCATTCCCTTGCTGCCTGCCCTATTCCCTGGGCTGGGCTGGTCCCTGGGGCTGCAGAGAGTCAGGGCACTCCATCCCATTCCAAGGGACCTTCTCATGAAGGCAACAGACCGCCAGCCAGGGACAACACAGTGCACGGGGTCACTGGCAGGAACTGACCATCCTGCCCTGAAAGGAGCAAAGCTAGATCCTGGGAAAAAAAGAGAAGGTGATGTCTGAGCCGAGGCGTGAAGGGTACATCCGGGCGCTTCAGGCCTGAAGGGTTATGAGTGGAGTCAGGGAGGTGCGAGGGAGGCGGGCATCCACATCTTTGGCGCATCCTTCTTGTCTAGGCTCAAATGTTCCCTCCTCAGAGTCGCTTTCTCCTACCATCCTATAAGTAAGCTCCCTGCACCCCTGCAGGTATTCGCTACCATATCTTCTGATTGTTTAGCACTCATCACAGTATGAAGTTATTTTATTGTTTGCTTATTCTGTCTCCCTTCAGCTCACTGTAAGCTCCCCGAGGTAGTGCCAGGTTGGTCTGGTTTTCTGTGGGTCTCCAGTGTCTGGCCCAGCACCTGGCATATTAGAGGCACCCAATACAAATTTGTGGCCTGATGCACAAACACACAGGATGGGCGGGCAGTCTCCTTTATCCTAGCAAGACAGGATGATCACTAGAGGTGTTTTCTCCATTGTTCTGTCTGTACTTATCCCTTCACTTAGGTTCCCATATTCTAAGTGGGTCACCAGATCTTTATGTGTCTTTGCTTCAAACCGAGAAGCCGCCTGAGGGCACACTTTCCTGGCTCTTGTTCCCCATACCCAATTCCTTGAAAGATTTATGCCGGAGGAAAGGAGAGACAGAGAGGAGGGTCCCTGAGCCTCTGGGGAGAGGCAAGTGGTCAGAGGGCCTCTCCACTGCAGGGAGCATGGCAGGGGGTGGCAGCTTCTCAGAAGCCATGGTGTCAGCCAGGTTTCATGTCCCCCAGAAACCTGCATGGACTGTCTCTGTTATTCCCTACTCCTCCCACCACTGGTGATTTTGCATTCAAGTGGCCATTCTCTCCTTTTATTAATTTCAGACACCTGTAGGTGCTAATACAGCTTTCCATGACAGTGCTATTTACCACCCAGAATCGGTCCCCTTCCACTCCTAAGCAGAGAACCTTAACAGTTTTAGCCAGCTATAAAGGGCCCCTGAACAATTTCCATCAGGCTCTTTGATAAACTGAGATTAGTTTGTTGGTGACCCTTTCTCTATCAGATCTTCCAAGTGGAGCCTCAGCAGGGCCCAAACTCAGAACGTTTCAGTGAAGCCACCAGCATATGCTTCCGCAGACGGCCGTTTCCTGTTTCCCACCATGTCAACTCCCTAGTGTGTCCCTGTCTCACTAGGAATCGCTACAGGTGTGGCGATTCCCCTGGTCATTTCATTGTCAGTCACCAACCTCGGATAGCTCAGCCTTGCAGATAACCCATAATACTAACAATACTTCACATGAGGATGCTGTGCCCTCAGCCCCCAAGGCCTGAACAAACAACTGGGTGCTGTGCAGGTGTGTGTGAGAGAGACAGGCAGGGGCAGGCATTCCTGAAGGGATCCAACACCCATGGCCCAGGCAGAGGTGCTCTATTAAAGAAGGCAGAAGACTCACAGTTCCCACACAATTCACAAGTTTATTTGTCCTACATATCCTAAATAAATACAATCTGAGAACATCCACTTCAATGCCCCCAAGTGCTATTTCTTCCCCCCAAGAAGCAGCTTAAATGATGGGCACACATTTGGCCGTGTATGTTCTCAGTTAGGCCCGGGAGGGTGCCTGGGCTGAGCTCGGCTGGGCCATGACGCTCCTCAGCTGTGCAAGGGCCTTGCCGTGGAGGTGCCTGAGTTCCGTCCCCTGCTCTGGGCCTGTGCTGCCCTGACTGAGTCCTCCCCAGCCCCAACATGGAGGGGCTGCTGCTCCTGGAGCATCTCTCTTGGCTGCCCTTCCTCTCTGTAGCCCAAAGGGGGTGGCTTTCAGGACCCTGCAGCCAGTCCCCACAGAAAGCTTTCTCCTCTGACACCATGCACCCCCAGTCCCATTCTCATCTGGCACAGAAAGGGTTACCCCTGACCCTGAATGCAGCTCACCCAGGGCAAAGGGGAGAAACTGAGGCATGGCTGGCGAGTGGATGAAAGCACTCCCTTCAGCCCTGCCGGGAAGCTCAGAGCCCTTAAAGAAGGGAGAAGCGGATACTGACCACCCTCCCCCCTTACCCCCTGGGGACCGGCCCCAGCAGGAACAGGAGGTTGGGAAGAACACCCTTTGTCTTCTCTTTGGGGCTGGGGCTTAGAGGTTTGGGTCCACGTTCTCCTGGTCTGAGGCTGCCTCATCATCATTTGGGGACTCCTGGATCAGGGCTAGAGAAGGCCAGTCATGGGCTTGTGCTGGTCCTCAGGTCTGCTGCCTGGAAGTCAATGTCTCCCCCCCATGCCCCCACCTGAGCCAGCAGAGGGCTCTACCACCCCACTCACCACGGCCCTACCATGCTTCCCTCTGTCCTGGCTCCCAGGCCCCCCACAGCCACATGGCTCACCCCCAGGTGACTTCCTCTCACCAGACTAAGCCTCCTGCCCTGCTGCAGGGTGGCGTAGAAGTGCAGCACGCGGGGGTCGCAGCGTACCACCATGGGGTCAAAGTCCAGCACACGCAGGCCCTGCAGGCTGCGGGCCCGGGAGAGGGCCACATAGGCCTGGCCACTGGCAAATACGCGGCCCAGAGAGATCTCCACACAATCCAGGGACATGCCCTGGGGGGGGGTGGAGGAACAGAGATGGAGCCAGCTCATCACCCAAGAGCCTGACCCCACCTTCACCTGCCCAGCACTTGCCCCTGGGTGTTCTCAGCCTGTCCAGAGATGCTCGGTGCTGGGGTTTGGACTGACAGGACGTGGGTGTCTGAGCAGGAGGGTGTCAGGAGACACAGGTCCAAGATAAGATTTGAGGGATGGTGAAGAAGAGGGGTTGAGGAAGCAGAGCTCAAGCTCTGGGTCAGAGAGGCTCTGCCACTCACTAGCTCCATGACCTTGGACAAGAGGTTTCCTCCTCTGTCAAATGGGATTGATAATTGCATCTACACCTCATACAGTGGTCAGGATTAAATTTCATGTATGTGATAGAAGATCAGAAAATGGTGGGCAGGGATGGGAGAGGGGAGGTGTAGAGGTGTATGTGTCCAGAGAAGGGGGTGGGATGGGAAACACACTAAAGGAAGGCTTGTTCTACCGTCTGCCTTGCCCTGTCCCCCTGCCCCGCACGGAGTGCTCACCTGGCTTTTGTGGATGGATATCGCCCAGGCCAGCTGGAGGGGCAGCTGCTGCCGGCTGAGAAGCTGGCCCCCGGTGACCTGTACTGTCCAGCGGTCAGCACGGATGACCTCGGTGACTCCACACAGGAACCGTACCTGGGGCAGCCCTGGGGGAGACATAAAGAAGCCCAAACTTTCAGTCCTTCTTCAGGACTAAGAGGTGGGGAGGAGGGCCTTTTGGACCTCTCCATCCTAACCTATTTCTCTCCATATATGGCCACAGACCTGCAAACCCAGGCAGTGGGACTGCCCCCTCCCCCATCACTCACCTCTCCCTTCTGCCGCAAACCCGACTACCACCCCTCGGGCCCCATTCACCAGGCCCCGAGATACCGCTAAGTTCTTCACCAGCATCACCTGCAGGGAAAGAGAAGGAGGCATGGAGACAGCCCCATCCCTAGTCCCTATATCTGACCTCGCCTCCAGCAGTGGCTATTCTGAGGCTGGGGGCAGGGGGCTGTCATGCAGAGCCGCGGGTCCTAGTCCTGAGCTCTATCACTGGCTGAATGTGACCTGTGGTGCAGGCCGCCTTATTTTCCTGGGTCTCAGGTTCCCTGTGTGTCTAAGTGGGGTGGCATTTGCTTAGTTTGCCTTAGAAGGTGATAAAGATCGAAGAGGGAATGGACATCACAGTGCCTTGAAAATTGTTAGTCTGTTAGGGAGTGTGCATGTGGGCCATAAATGTTGAGGGAGAGCCCCAGGTCCTGCCACCCTCTCTCCCAACCAAACTGTGCCTGCTTCCCCACCTTGGATGCCCTTTGGAACCTGCGGAAAATCTCCCATTCTGCCCACTCCCAGCATCCAGGGAGAAAGCAGGAACCTCTCACATCTAAATGTACATTACAGAAGACAGCCATGTAGAGTAGAGATGAGTAGACTGAGCTTCAGCAAGGGAAAGGAACTTGTCCAAGGTGACACTGCTTGGAGCTTCAGTGGGGAGGGGGAGGAAGGCAGAAGAAAGCTGAAGGCAGGGAGGTGGGTGGGAATGGGAGAGGCAGGCTAGGTGAGGTCTGGGCCAGGCCCCTGGCATGGTGATGACCAAGCAGAGGACAGGGAACGGGGGGCCCACTCAAGACAGCCTAAGCTCCCAGCATCCGGACCCTGCTCCCCACTCACCTGGGCCCCCATCTTTAGCTGAAGGAGCCGGCTGGCAGGACACTGGGCATCCAGGATCAAGGCCTGATCAGGGTCACTGTCCACAGCCTCAAAGCTGTGCACCTCTCCTGGAAAAAGAGAGTCAGGCAAACAGGTTACAAGTCACTGACTTGTGGCCTAGTTTCCAAAAACACCTGTTGTTAGACCAGGGCATGAGAAGAGGGAAGGGGTTCTTGCTGGCTGCCAGCAGTCAGGAAAAGGCTCTATGGGGGCAGCTGAGGCCTAACTGAGGCCTTGGAATCAGAAGCATGGGTTCAAGTCTCAGTTCCAGCATGCACTGGCTGAGTGACCTTGGCCAGTTGTCCACACCTCTCTAAGTCACAGTTACATCTGCAAACTTAAGGGCCTTTATGGCCACAGAGGTCAGGGCCCCTCCCAGCTGACCATGCCCACCTCAGCTCACCTGGCAGCTCCTGCAGCCGCCTCTGGTTGGTGAGGGCCACATCGTCCTGGTGGGTACAAAGCCTTGTGGCCACAATGCCATCTCGCCCTACTTTGTGGACAGCCGTGGCCTGGAGTTGGCGGGTCACCTCCTCTGAGCACCTGTGGGGGCTGGGCTGTCAGGGCAGAGCCCACCTGAACACCAGGAAAGGGGGAATGTGGCCACTAAGGCCCAAGCAGCTGACCAGGAGCCAAGCCCTGGGGCTGGAAAGGGACACCAGGGCAACATTTGCCAAGCCCCAGGCTGGCCAATTTGTCCCCACAGGGATCTCTCACTGGGGAACGGGCTTGGAGGGGAGAGTGCTGGGCTGTGATCATGGTGGACATCCTTCCCTTTGTCTGCCCCCGGGTAGGGGTTAGCTATCTCCCACCTCACAGTGCTCCTGAGGAAGTTGGCTATGGTGAGGGAGCACAGGCCAGATGTTAATAGTCTGTAATACTGGGTATCTGGTAAGCTTCCAGCCCCTGCATGCTGCCTTGGGGGGAAAAAATCTAATCTGTGTTTCTATTTTCCCCAATCTTAAACCCTCTTTAGAAGCCTGGGTACAGCAACAGTGGGGAAAGGGGGCACAGTTTGAGGCCGTCTCTACCTGCTCTGCCAGGTACCTTCCTACCTCTATCCTGGGTCCACACAGGGGTCCCTGGGCATAGAGAACCCCCTCACTGTCCTACATCCCAATCTGACCTTTTAAGTAGCCCAGCTCTGGCACTGTTTCTTCCACCCTCTGGGCCTCCTTTCCACTTCATGCTATAGCCACAGCATCCCAAGCTTTGGTTCCAGCTAGGGAGAGACAATGTCTGCCAACCCCTTCCCCCTTGGGTTTTAGAATCAGTCAGACCTGGGTTCAAATCCTACCTCAGCCACTTTGGGCAAGTCACTTCACCTCTATGAACCCCAGTTTCTGCATCGGTAAAATGGGGTTGTTGACATCTCTGAATTCCTCCTGTGGGTCCATCTGTCCATCCTACCTTCCTTGATACTTGCTTTATGCCAGGCCCTGTGCTGGGTGACAGGGACCCAATCCTGAGGGAGACTGGGTCCCAGTGCTCACAAGGTGACCATCTCTTATGAGGCCAGGAAGCTCTTGACTTCAGCCTGTCCTAGGCCCCCCATGTCCTGCCCAAGGCTCCTCTCCCCGTATAGACTGTGTGCTCCTGAGGACAAGCATTTCTCCTCGTTCTCTGGGTCCCCGAGCTCTACTCTGGCCCATGCTTGGGTCAGGCTGGGCCCTGAGTCCAGAACCGCTTTCCTAGGTGCTCCCCAGGCAAGGGCCTTCATCCCCCATCCTATCCCACCATCCTGGCAGGAAGTCAGGCCCCCTCATCCACCAGGGCCCACCTGCCCAGCCTCACGGCCTGCAGCAGAGAGATGAAAGCTGGGTCCGCCTGTCTCCACACCTCAGTCAGCTCCAGGGTCACTGGGACACACCTCCTCCAGCTCTTGGCCTGGTGGGGGTGGGGTGGGGGTGGGTCAGGGAGCAGAGCAGACCCCCAAGGAAGGGGGTGGGGGGAGGGAGGCCCAGAGGGTGAGTGATACCTGGAAGCAGAACTGCGGGGGCTGGGAGCCCTTGGTCACAGGCGGCAGCTGCAGGAAGTCCCCACAGATGATGAGCTGGATCCCTCCAAAGGGTTTGTTCTGCTGTCGGACAGCTCTGGGGAGGGCCGTGGGGAGATTCAGTGGTGGAGTGGACAGTTTCTTCACACAAGACCACCAGATCTCAGCCCTCACTCACTGCCCCTTACCATGCTCACTGACCTGGCCACGGCCTCCAGCTTGTCAAACAGGTCTGCCTCTACCATGGAGATCTCGTCAATGACCAGCCGCTGGCAGTTCAACCAAGCCTGCCGAACGCCCGGCCGCTGGGCCAGGGCCACACACTGGGCCAGGGGAGCCTGGCCCGAGCCAATGCCTGTGAGTGACACTGTTCAGCCTTGGCCAAGACCTCGGCCCCCTCTCAACCCTGACCTCCCCTCCCTCCCTTCCCACTTGCTCCTAGCCTCAATCCTCAGGGGCTCCCACTTACCTGCAAAGGTGTGGAGGGTGGTACCCCCGATGTGGCACGCTGCCACCCCAGTGCTGGCAGTGGCCACAGTGCCTGTGGGAGGCAGTGAGCCAAGAATACGCTTCAGCAGGTATGACTTCCCCGTCCCTGGGTAGGGGGCAAAGTCAGGGCCTCCTGCTCCTCCATTCCACCCCTCTGGCTACCCTGCCAGCTTTGCCCTGTCACCTACCTGCACTCCCAGTGAAGAAAATGCTCTGGCCTTTCAGGACGACCCTCAGCACAGCAGCCTGCTCCTTGGAAAGCTGTGGCTTGGTGGAGGGCAAGCTCAGCCTCTTTACAGGGAGGGGCCACCTTGGGACTTCCTGTCAGGATGGGGGGACAGGGCTCTCTCAAGACCTCCTCCCACTCCCCAGGTTTTGCCCCCTCCCTTCCTGGCCTGGGTACAACACTAGGTCCGGTAGCCCTTTGCCTCTCTGCTGGTTTTGCTCCTCCCTAGCTAGGGCCCCTTCTTGCTCCATCTCCATCTTCTCACCCACTTAGTTTCAAACCTCTGTGATCTACCTGCCTCCATCCACAAACATTGTCAAACCCACTGGACTCTGTCCCCGTCAATCTGTCCAACCTCATGGCTGCCCCCTGGCACTTCTGACACTTCATTCTCTCCAGAAGCATCTCTGCTTCTCCAGGTCAGGTACATATTCCTTTTCCTTCCAAAGTCTCCTTTCCTGGCCTCCTCCACTGCCTTCTCTTTGAATGTGGGTGCTTCCCAAGGCTCAGTACTAGACCCCGTTTTCCTGCTTTAGCTTTCCCAGTCTCGGGGATAACACTACTAGAAGCACATGAACAATTCCCACATCCCTGTCATACTCAGGTGCCCGATGGAATAACCAACAACCCCCTCAAACACCGCCACCATCTTCCCCTCTAAATGCGGGCCTCCTCGGTCTTCTCCATCTACCAGAATGGCATACCACTCCCAAAGGCATCCTCACCTTGCTGAGTTCGGTCCCTGCCCGGGTCTCCGCGGGCCTCTTCATCAGCGTGGTGTCCCGGCCCCGTGTGGCCGCTGCGCGCTGCAGCTCCTCGGGCTGCACCGGGCTGATGGTGACGAAGTCGCAGAGCCTGGGGCCGAGCAGCTGCGCGCGGGCGGGAGCCGGCCCGGGCCCTGGGGCTGCCGCTAACTTGAGGCGCAGGGTGCGCAAGAAGCGGCGTAGGCGGTCCGGGGGACAGTCGGAGAGCAGCAGCTGCACCGCGCCGGCACCCGGCCGGGGAGCGGCGTCTGCGGAGAGACGCAGCGCGCTGCGCCCGGTGGCGGCGAAGCGCGTGAAGAGGCGCGCGGCGCGCAAGGGGAAGCAGCGCGGCCGCCCCGCGGACCCCGGCGCCTGCAGCCGTAGCATCAGCTCCCGGCGCTCGTTGCGGCCAAGGCTCAGCTCTGCGGTGCGCAGAGACTGGCGCCTTCGCGGCTGCCCGCCTGGGCTCAACTCCTCCACCGCCACGCGACACCGCAGTTCCGCGTCCTCACGCTCGGCTACCGGCTCTTCGGTGTCTGACAGCATCGCTGCGGCTGCTGCAGGTCTGAGGGGGGACCGGCGCATGGGGATCACGGGATGCCCAGGGGATATAATAGGTTGGGTAAATGCAGTGACACGGAAACCCCCTCGAAGCCACTCGAGTCACGTTGGATTATCAACCGATGACATAAGGTGGTCACCAAGACGGTAAAAGAGCGCTGGCACCAGCCGAAAATTCACTCTTAGAAATGCATTCCACACTCCTGTACACAACTTCCGGAGAGGCAGGTGGGCAGCGTCAAATGCACCCAGGATTGGGTGGACCCTGCCCTGAGAGAACGCAAGGACCCCAGAAGGAGGGACTTCCTGCGCAAAGAAGCCTGCTTCCAAGAGACCCGGGGCGGGCACGGGAATCTTCAGGGTCCCCTCACTAGGAAGCGGAAGATTTGCACATGGGGAGATGGGAAGGGGAACTGACATGTAGTAAGCGCCTATTTTCCAGGTAGGTACATTGGTTTATATGCTGCCAGGCAGGCCTCACCATTCCCTGTATGCTTAAGCGGAAACTGAGGCTGCGACTCGCCCGGGCGCTTCTAACCCGTACGGTGGAGAAGAAATGGAGACTGTTTTGCCAAGGAAATCGTAGGGGTCCCTGAGGTCCGGAAATCCATACTTCCTCCCTCTGACTCACTCGTCTGCACCCTCTCAGCAGGGATCCTAAGCGCTTGAAGAAATCAGGCTTTCCGCCGTTCACGTCGGGGCTCGGGCGGACATTCACCTTGCTCCGGCAATTGTGGGGACAAACTGAGTCCGCTAGCTGGGAACTGCAAAGCCCCAGGACTAGGAACTTTCAAATACCGGGTGTTGAGAATCACCCTATCGCTGACCGCATCTTTAAATTCTCCAACCAATCAGAGATAGGGACATGGCAAAGGGCGTGTCTTTCCTTGGCTTCCAACTCCGGGCGCTTGGGCTGTACCACTCCCGCCGGAGGAAGGGGGTTTAATGTTGTGGAGCATACCAAGTGGATGAGTGGGCGTAGTGAGCGTGGTGGGTGGAGGCTGGGGCTAGTCGTGAGCAGCGCGTTGTCTAGTGTCTGAAGATTTATTTTCAAAACTATCCCTCCAACGCGGCTCTCCGCCCCGCGTGTTTCTCTCGAGCCCCAACGCAGCTCGAGGGGAAGACCAGCCTCCGGTCCCGTGTTTCTGTTCAGGACCACCCCAATGCCGGCTCCATATGCTGCTCCCGTCCCTCCTCCCACCGCCAACGTTTTCCACCCGTCTCTGTCTTGTAAGGGTCATCTAAAGCGTTTGTTTTTTCTACCGGGCTGAAGCCCATGCGTGAGAGTAACACGGGAAGTTAGCAA